>SNQJ01S0036989.1:102807-114669 GCA_010110895.2 Picea sitchensis
CTCTTGATATTGGAGCATTGTGTCTTCCTCTTGGAGGTTTATCCCTCCCTTTACATTTGGAAGTTGTAGCTACCTTTGGAAGTCATTACTTCCCTTGAACAATAACTATTGATTATTTCTCATATATTGTGCATGGTGTATTGCGGTGTATTGGTGTAACACTTATACTACTGTTCATTGCTCATTGGATATAATTTAATGGTTTAATTATAAGTTGAAAAAGGTTTTAAATTTTACTTGATACTGATTCACCCCCCTCTCAGTATCAACACAAATTTCACTCACACACCCACTTTCCTCCATCATCAATTCATCATGTAAACCATAAACCCTAATTTTCTTTCAATGTACACAATTTGGTTCACCCAAGTTTTAAGTTTTCATTAGTATTTCTTCATTTCTTTTTCAGGTTCTACATTAATCTATATACAATGTATCTATGTCATAGTTATGATGAAAAATCCCTCTTTTTTGTTGATTGCTTAATCAACACCATAAAAATACTAGAGGCGGGCAACAATGACATGTGAATGGGGCCAACATTGAATTTTTTTCAAACTGTATCTGTATGCATTGAAATTTGACATGGATAGAATATTTTCATGCCTTAACAATATGGGAGAGTTTCTGGACTCAAAATTCACTCACACATACTCTTTCTTCCATCATCATATCATCATGTACACCATAAAAATTATTTTTCATATGTTCTAGTAGATATGTTAATGATTCCAAATTTCATATTTGTATTTGACTCAAGGTCCAACTAGCTTGCAAAGTATCAAATTTTAATTTCAAGTTAATAAACAAAATATGAAATGAATTCAAGAATCATTTGATATCATCACAAGAGAGACAAATGTAAATAATCTTGCAACAAATTAGCTATACTGTCGACGAACTTTTTTCGTCGATAGTATAGCTAATTCATCCCAAGAATATTATGTCTAATTTGAATGTTGTTAGGTGGTTTGAAAGGAGTGTAGGGATTATATTATGGTGTAGTGTAGTATAGTCTATAAGAACAATCTCTATGCCAAACCTCAAAATGGATAGTACCATATCTTATTCATAAGACAAATATTCTTTGTATGTTTCCTTAGTGGTGGCTCAAGCCCTCAATACACATGATGCCTGAGAATGAAATGTAACGATTTGACTATTGAATGATATTGTTATGTCACCCATGGTTAAGGAACTAACTTAAGGTTCTTAGGTCCTATTTTAATCTTCTTAGAATTCAGATTCGTTACATAGGCCTTGAAAAAAGACAAAAGACTTATGTAGCGGATATTAATTTGGTCTTTGTGTGGGACATTTTATGCCATTAGTATGTTTTGTACAAAAATAAGGGATCTTCGGGACTACACCATGGTCAAGGAACGAGGAACAAGGAACAAGGAACTATGAACGAGGAACACAGAACAAGGAACGAAAATTGTACAAGGACTAGACACCGGCAACAATGACCTATGAAAGGGGCCAACGTTGAATTTTTTTCAAACAGTTTTTGTATGCATTGAAATTTGACATGGATATACTATTCGCATGCCTTAATGATATGGTAGGGTTTATGGACTCAAATTTCACTCACACACTCACTTTCTTCCATCATCAATTCATCATGTAAACCATAAACCCTAATTTTCTTTCAAAGTACACAATTTGGTTAACGCAAGTTTTAAGTTTTCGTCAGTATTTGTTCATTTTTATTTCAGGTTCTACATTAATGTATATACAATGTATCTTTTTCATATTTGTGATGAAAAATCCCTATTTTTCGTTGATTTCTTAATCAACACCATAAAAATACTAGAGGCGGGCAACAGTGACATGTGAATGGGGCCAACGTTGAAATTTTTTCAAACTGTATCTGTATACATTGAAATTTCACATGGATAGACTATTCGCATGCCTTAACAATATGGGAGGGTTTATGGACTCAAATTTCACTCACACACACTCTTTCTTCCATCATCATATCATCATGTAAACCATAAACCCTATTTTTCATATGTTCTAGTAGATATGTTAATGATTCCAAATTTCATATTTGTATTTGACTCAAGGTCCAGCTAGCTTGCAAAGTATCAAATTTTAATTTCAAGTTGATAAAACAAATATGAAATGAATCCATGCATCATTTGATATCATCTCAAGAGAGATGAATATAAATAATCTTGCGACAAATTAGCTATATTATCGATGAAAAAAGTTCATCGATAGTATAGCTAATTCGTCGCAAGAATATTGTGTCTAATTTGAATGGTGTTACATGGTTTGCAAGGAGTTTAGGGATTATATTATGGTGAAATGTAGTGTAGTCTATAAGAACAATCTCTATTCCAAACCTCAAAATGGATAGTACCATATCTTGTTCATAAGACAAACATTTTTGTATGTTTCCTTTGTGGTGGCTCAAGCCCTCGGTACACATGTTGCATGATAATGAAATGTAACAATTTGACTATTGAATGATAGTGTTATGTCACCCATGTTTAAGGAAAGAACTTAAGGTTCTTAGGTCCTATTTGAATATTCTTAGAATTGAGATCTGTTACATAGTCCTTGAAAAAATACAAAAGACTTATGTAGCATATATTAATTTGGTTTTTGTGTGGGAAATTTTATGCCATTAGTATGTTTTGTACAAAAATATGGATCTTGGGGACTACAACATGGTCAAGGAATGAGGAACAAGAAACAAGGAACAAGGAAAAATGAATGAGGAACAAGGAACAAATAACAAGGAACAAGGAACAAAAATTGTACTAGGACTAGACACCGGCAACAGTGACCTGTGGATGGGGCCAACATTGAAATTTTTTCAAACAATTTTTGTATGCACTGAAATTTGACATGGATAGACCATTTTCATGCATTAATTATATGGGAGGGTTTATGGACTCAAATTTCACTCACACACCCACTTTCTTCCATCATCAATTCATCATGTAAACCATAAACCCTAATTTTCTTTCAAAGTACACAATTTGGTTGACCCAAGTTTTAAGTTTTCGTCAGTCTTTCTTCATTTTTATTGCAGGTTCTAAATTAATGTATATAAAATGTATCTGTGTCATAGTTGTGATGAAAAATCCCTCTTTTTCGTTGATTTCTTAATCAACACCATAAAAATACTAGAGGCGGGCAACAGTGACATGTGAATGGGGCCAACGTTGAAATGTTTTCAAATTGTAATTATATGCATTGAATTTTGACATGGATAGACTATTCGCATGCCTTAACAATATGGGAGGGTTTCTGGACTCAAATTTCACTCACACACACTCTTTATTCCATCATCATATCATCATGTAAACCATAAACACTATTTTTCATATGTTCTAGTAGATATGTTAATGATTCCAAATTTCATATTTGTATTTGACTCAAGGTCCAGCTAGCTTGCAAAGTATCAAATTTTAATTTCAAGTTGATAAATAAAATATGAAATGAATCCAAGCATCATTTGATATCGTCGCAAGAGAGACAAATGTAAATAATCTTGCGACAAATTAGCTATACTATCGACGAAAAAAGTTCGTTGATAGTATAGCTAATTCGTCACAAGAATAGTGTGTCTAATTTGAATGGTGTTACATGGTTTGAAAGGAGTGTAGGGATTATACTATGGTGAAATTTAGTGTATTCTATAATAACAATCTCTATGCCAAACCTCAAAATGGATAGTACCATATCTTGTTCATAAGACAAATATTCTTTGTATGTTTCCTTTGTGGTGGCTCAAGCCCTCGGTACATATGATGTTTGACAATGAAATGTAACAATTTGACTATTGAATGATAGTGTTATGTCACCCATGGTTAAGGAAATAACTTTAGGTTCTTAGGTCCTATTTGAATCCTCTTATAATTGAGATTTGTTACATAGTCCTTGAAAAAACACAAAAGACTTATGTAGCAGATATTAATTTGGTCTTTGTGTGGGACATTTTATGCCATTAGTATGTTTTGTACAAAAATAATGGAACTTGGGGACTGCAAAATTGTCATGGAATGAGGAACGAGAAACACAGAACAAGGAACAAGGAACGGAAATTGTACTAGGACTAGACACTAGAAACAGTGACCTGTGAATAGGGCCAACGTTGAAATTTTTTCAAACAGTTTCTGTATGCACTGAAATTTGACATGGACAGACTATTCACATGACTTAACAATATGGGATGGTTTTTTGACTCAAATTACACTCACACACGCACTTTATTCCATCATCAATTCATCATGTAAACCATAAACCCTAATTTTCTTTCAAAGTACACAATTTGGTTGACGCAAGTTTTAAGTTTTCATCATTTTTTATTCATTTTTCTTTCAGGTTCTACAATAATGTATATACAATGTATATGTTTCATATTTGTGATGAAAAATCCCTCTTTTTCGTTGATTGCTTAATCAACACCATAAAAATACTAGAGGCGGGCAACAGTGACATGTGAATGGGGCCAACTTTGAAATTTTTTCAAACTGTATCTTTATGCATTGAAATTTGACATAGATAGACTATTTGCATTCCTTAACAATATGGGAGGGTTTCTAGACTCAAATTTCACTCACACATACTCTTTCTTCCATCATCATATCATCATGTAAACCATAAACCCTATTTTTCATATGTTCTAGTAGATATGTTAATGATTCCAAATTTCATATTTGTATTTGACTCAAGGTCCAGCTAGCTTGCAAAGTATCAAATTTTAATTTCAAGTTGATAAACCAAATATTAAATGAATCCNATAATATAGCTAATTCGTCACAAGAATATTGTGTCTAATTTGAATGGTGTTAGATGGTATGCAAGGAGTGTAGGGATTATATTATGGTGTAGTGTAGTGTAGTCTATAAGAACAATCTCTATGCCAACCCTCAAAATGGATAGTACAATATCTTGTTCATAAGACAAATATTCTTTGTATGGTTCCTTTATGGTGGCTCAAGCCCTCAGTAAACATGATGCCTAACAATGAAATGTAACAATTTGACTATTGAATGATAGTGTTATGTCACCCATGGTTAAGTAAATAACTTAAGGTTCTTAGATCCTATTTGAATCTTATTATAATTGAGATCTGTTACATAGTCCTTGAAAAAAGACAAAAGACTTACGTAGCGGATATTAATTTGGTCTTTGTGTGGGACATTTTATGCCATTAGTATGTTTTGTAAAAAAATAATGGATCTTGGGGACTACACCATGGTCAAGGATCGAGGAACGATGAACTAGGAACACAAAACGAGGAACAAGGAATAAGGAATAAGGAACAGAAATTATACTAGGACTAGACACCCGCAACAATGACCAGTGAATGGGGCCAACATTGAAAAATTTTCAAACAGTTTATGTATGCACTGAAATTTGACATGGATAGACTATTAGCATGCCTTAACAATATGGGAGGGTTTCTGGACTCAAATTTCACTCACACAACCACTTTCTTCCATAATCAATTCATCATGTAAACCATAAACCCTAATTTTCTTTCAAAGTACACAATTTGGTTGACGCAAGTTTTAAGTTTTCGTCAATATTTATTCATTTTTCTTTAAGGTTCTACATTAACATATATACAATGTATATGTGTCATATTTGTGATAAAAAATCCCTCTTTTTGTTGATTTCTTAATCAACACCATAAAAATACTAGAGGCGGGCAATAGTGACATGTGAATGGGGCCAACGTTGACGTTTTTTCAAACTGTATCTGTATGCATTGAAATTTGACATGGATAGACTATTCGCATGCCTTAACGATATGGAAGGGTTTATGGACTAAAATTTCACTCACACACACTCTTTTTTCCATCATCATATCATCATGTAAACCATAAACCCTATTTTTCATATGTTCTAGTAGATATGTTAATGATTCCAAATTTCATATTTGTATTTGACTCAAGGTCCAGCTGGCTTGAAAAGTATCAAATTTTAATTTCAACTTGATAAACCAAATATGAAATGAATCCAAGCATCATTTGATATTGTTGCAAGAGAGACAAATGTAAATAATCTTGCAATGAATTAGCTATACTATCGACGAAAAAAGTTCGTCGATAGTATAGTTAATTCGTCGCAAGAATATTGTGTCTAATTTGAATGGTGTTACATGGTTTGCAAGGAGTGTAGGGATTATATTATGGTTCAATGTAGTTTAGTATATAAGATAAATCTCTATGCCAAACCTCAAAATGGATAGTACCATATATTGTTCATAAGAAAAATATTCTTTGTATGTCTCCTTTGTGGTGGTTGAAGCCCTTAGTACACATGATCCCTAACAATGAAATGTAAAAATTTGACTATTGAATGATAGTTTTATGTCACCCATGGTTAAGGAAATAACTTAAGGTTCTTAGGTCCTATTTGAATCTTCTTAAAATTGAGATTCGTTACATAGTCCTTGAAAAAAGACAAAAGACTTATGTAACGGATATTAATTTGGTTTTTGTGTGGGACATTTTATGCCATTAGTATGTTTTGTACAAAAATAATGGATCTTGGGGACTACACCATGGTCAAGTAATGAGGAACAAGGAACAAGGAACGAGGAACGAAGAACACAGAACAAGGAACAAGGAACAAGGAACGGAAATTGTACTAGGACTAGACACCGGCAACAATGACCTGTGAATGGGGCCAACATTGAAATTTTTTCAAAGTACACAATTTGGTTTATGCAAGTTTTAATTTTTCGTCAGTCTCTCTTCATTTTTATTTCAGGTTCTACATTAATGTATATACAATGTATTTGTGTCATATTTGTGATTAAAAAAGCCTCTTTTTCGTTGATTTCTTAATCAACACCATAAAAATAGTAGAGGTGGGCAATAGTGACATGTGAATGGGGCCAACATTGAAATGTTTTCAAACTGTATCTATATTTATTGAAATTTGGCATGGATAGACTATTTGCATGCCTTAACGATATGGGAGGGTTTCCGGACTCAAATTTCACTCACACACACTCTTTCTTCCATCATCATATAATCATGTAAACCATAAACCCTATTTTTCATATGTTCTAGTAGATATGTTAATGATTCCAAATTTCATATTTGTATTTGACTCAAGGTCCAGCTAGCTTTCAAAGTATCAAATTTTAATTTCAAGTTGTTAAACTAAATATGAAATGAATCCAAGAATCATTTATATCTTCGCAAGAGAGACGAATGTAAATAATCTTATGACGAATTAGCTATACTATCGACGAAAAAAGTTCGTCGATAGTATAGCTAATTCGTCGCAAGAATATTGAGTCTAATTTGAATAGTGTTACATGGTTTGCAAGTGTAGGGATTATATTATGGTGCAATGTAGTGTAGTCTATAAGAACAATCTCTATGCCAAACTTCAAAATGGATAGTACCATATCTTGTTCATAAGACAAATATTCCTTGTATGTTTCCTTTGTGGTGGCTCAAGCTCTCAGTACACATGATGCCTGAGAATGAAATGTAACAATTTGACTATTGAATGATAGTGTTATGTCACCCATGTTTAAGGAAATAACTTAAGGTTCTTAGGTCCTATTTGAATCTTCTTAGAATTGAGATTCGTTACATAGGCCTTGAAAAAAGACAAAAGACTTATGTAGTAGATATTAGTTTGGTCTTTGTGTGGGACATTTTATGCCATTAGTATGTTTTTGTTGATGGGTGAAATCGACCCTTCGTCAAATGAGAGAGTGGAACCGGTCCGGGGTTTAGGCAGTAGTAAATGTAAGGGTACAGGCGGTTCATCCTTTGTTTCAAATACCACAGGTTTATCAACCTGTACAGGTTCGGTGTCTTCAAAGCCATTACGGGCAATGAAAGCCCTCCAACAATCACCATGCAAACTCAAATGATAAACAACAATGAGCTTAGTAAGCCCATGGTGGAACAGGCTGTTGTCATCCTTCAACCTCTTAAACGTTTTCGACATCTTATACAGGGAACAATGAAAGTAGTTTAGAGGATACCCTATAAAAATCATCAGCAAGCGCAGGTGGTAGAGGAACACAAATCCGTATCAACCTTCACAGGTCATGAACTGCTTGACTAGAATTAATAAATTATGTCATCGTGGTTTGAGCATAGATATGGGCATACCTCTGTCACAAGAGGTGACTTTGCACGATTGAAACAGTAATGACCATGGCACTTCCTCGACCTTGCAATTCTTAAACCAACGTTGTCCCAAGGCAGGTAACCCTGTAGCTGAGCTGATAAACTGTTCATCGATCTCTAACTATATGTCTCCCACCTTGGATCGATAGCCATTGAAGGTTACGGCAAACTGTCGTTCTACACAAAGGTTAAAACCCTCGAATCGTTGTATAAAGGGAAGCCAGCCATTTTCCTCCAAATCTTGGCGGGCATTGTCAAACATTAACAAGGCTTGATTTCCATTGGGCTCGACTCGCACGACTGGTGCCATGGAGCCGAACACATGGTAAGGGAAGGGTTTGTATTCACCAACACACACAGGAGCAGAGCTACTCGAGCTAACAGAAATGAACGAGCAAAAGGGATAAGCATAAATGTGAGCATGCGAAGGTGGTGGAGTCTGCCATGCAAAATATTCATTATCCAAGTACATCCGTCGATTTACATAGTTGTTCCCTCCATAATAGTAATTCAACCATCGAGTCATGTGTACAACTAATAAAATCAAATGTGTGAGTGCGCAAACGTTATGCCATAATATTTAAACATCCGACTTATAAATCAAAGCCAAAATCAACTATGCGCCAATGTATCAGTTCATATAATCAAAAAATTTAACCAAGGTGCCAAACAATATTCATATAGTCGACAAGCCAAAAGATTAACATAAGGGTTATATCAAAGGACATATACATAAAAAATTTGATCATAACCCCTATGCATTTTCATAGAATCAATGATCAGGCAAGTCATATAAAGTGCAAATCCAAATGTTAAATTCCTTACAAACTCAATAAAACCAAGTTATACAATCAACCGAAGTATGAGAACTGATTAGAGGATCTTGCCAGTTGTATAATGATGAATAAAAAGTAAGCGCAATAGGCATAAGGAAAAAAGAGATATTGACAGTTCAGATAATGGTCGAAATACGACTTTGAAAGGAGAAGTTTCCATGCTTACAGTCATGAAAACTTAAGGAAGACAAATGTGCAAATGTCGCAAAAAATAAAAATGTCGTTTATTGAAAATTGCGACGAAAACTTGATGTTCGCAAGACATAGGTGTAGGCAGCTTATAGGATCATAAAAAAAAGGTGAATTGGCCGCCAACAGTTTTGTACAAACATAATGGATCTTGGGAACTACACCATGGTCAAGGAACGAGGAACAAGGAACAAGGAATGAGGAACGAGGAACACAGAACAAGGAACGGAAATTGTACTAGGAATAGACACTAGAAACAATGACCTGTGAATGGGGCCAATGTTGAAATTTTTTCAAACAGTTTCTGTATGCAATGAAATTTGACATGGATATACTATTTGCATGCCTTAATGATATGGGAGGGTTTCTGGTCTCAAATTTCACTCACACACTCACTTTCGTCCATCATCAATTCATGGAAAATCTCAAAGATTATGTGGGGACATCATACATCCTTGAGTCTTGAAACCCTCCCATACCATCAAGGCATGTGTCTATTCTAACCATGTCAAATTTTAATTCATATAGGAACATATTGAAGAAATTTCAACGTTGGCCCCATTCAATGCTCATTATGCGGGGTCGGTGCATGACATTTGTGGTGGGTGAATTGGAGCTTCTGCGACATCAAGTTGACTTGGTAATTCAATAATCAAACCCTCCTTAAGTATTATGAGGGGACATCAAACATCCTTAAGTATCGTGATGGGTGTTATGATATCCTTAAGTATTATGTGGGTTCGATGGAAGAAATTTTTGATGGGTGTATTAGAAGTTCCATGTCAAATTTCAAGATAGTTCTGACATCAATTATATAGAAGGGAATGACGAATGATGACAATGAGAGGTGCAACATGATGAACGTTGATGAAAATGTGGAAGATCTAAAATATTATGTGGGGACATCATACATCCTTGAGTATTGAAACCCTCCCATATCGTCAAGGCATGTGTCTAGTCTAACCATGTCGAATTTCGATGCATACAGGCACATAATGAAGAAATTCAATGTTGGCCCCATTCACTGCTCACTATGTGGGCTCGGTGCATGACATTTGTGGTGGGTGAATTGAAGCTTTTTTGACATCAAATCGACTAGGTAATTCAATAATCAAACCCTCCTTAAGTATAATGCGGGGACATCAAACATCCTTAAGTATCGTGATGGGTGTTATGAGATCCTTAAGTATTATGTGGATTCGGTGGAAGAAATTTGTGATGGGTGTATTGGAAGTTCCATGTCAAATTTCAAGATATAAGTTCTGACATCGATTCTATAGAAGGGAATGATGAATGATGAAAATGAGAGGTGCAGCATGATGAACATTGATGAAAATGTGGATGATCTCAAAGTTTATGTGGGGACATCATACATCCTTGAGTCTTGAAACCCTCCCATACCGTCAAGTTGTCATGTGTCTAGTCTAACCATGTCGAATTTTGATGCATACAAACACATATTGAAGAAATATCAACGTTGGCCCAATTCACTGCTCAATATGCGGGGTCGGTGCATGATATTTGTGGTGGGTGAATTGAAGCTTCTGTGACATCAACTCGACTTGTTAATTCAATAATCAAACCCTACTTAAGTATTATGTGGGGACATCAAACATCCTTAAGTATCGTGATGGGTGTTATGAGATCCTTAATTATTATGCAGGTTCGGTGGAAGAAATTGTGATGGGTGTATTGGAAGTTCCATGTCAAATTTCAAGATAGTTCTGACATCGATTCAATAAAAGGGAATGATGAATGATGACAATGAGAGGTGAAAAATGATGAACGTTTATGAAAATGTGGACGATCTCAAAGATTATGTGGGGACATCATACATCCTTGAGTCTTGAAACCCTCACATACCGTCAAGGCATGTTCTTGGCCAACCATATTCCCCAAGATATAGAGAGTGGGAGGGATTTGTACCTTTTAGTTTTCTTGTTCTCACACCATCGTGTGAGAGATTTTTAGATGGATTCCCCTCTCCATGAATTATGGAGATTCAATTTATATCCCCTGTATCTTCCACCAAATTTTCTTAGAGTAGGGGCAAGACAAGAGAAGGTGGAAGTTAGCTTCAATTTTAGATTCATAGATCCAACACCTACCAAGGCCTTCAAAAATTATTTTCTGTAGGATGTGTCAAGTTAGAGATTTATTATTTAAGACAAGCCACAATTTTATTTATTTATCTAGCTAGGAATTTCAATTTCTAGATTAATTTCCATGACCAAAAAGTGGGATCTCACCTCCCTCTACTATAAATTCTTTACAACCTATCCTTGGTTCATATCCCCTAAAAGGATTAAAATACCATACAAGTTGATCCTCCTCCTCACCAACTCTTATAAAGAATATTTTTAAGGATTATTGTGAAGTCCTTCATTATTTCTACACAATTCTTCCTAAGACCAAACTCTCTCCAAGAGAGCTATTATTGCCAACTACAGGTTTCAATGGGTTTTTTTGTAATTTCGGCGTGAAAGGACTAAAACAACATCAGTTGTTGAAGAGAACCCAGTAAATGAAGACATGGAGATGGATGAATTACTTAAGACATGGAAAGCACAAAATAAGACTAAAACAAATTCATGATGTCATGTAATAATTTTATAAGACAGTTAGATGTACATTATATAGCTGAACATGTAATGATGCATATAATGCATTGGAATTATGGGTACTTTTTCATCTGATAATATACACAA
>SNQJ01S0036989.1:114679-127990 GCA_010110895.2 Picea sitchensis
TACATTTCCTTTCTAATTTCTAATGATAAAAACTTTTTTAAAAAATGGTTTTACACTTGTGTTGAAGAACTTCATTTCTCCGCTTCAAGACACTGAACACACTTTCCCAAAAATTTCACAAACGTTCTGGGAGCATCTGGTATCTCATTTGCTTCAAACAAGAAAAATCTATTATGTAATTCAGGCAAACGATTTTCTATCATCTTCTCTGTGAACTTAATAGTTTGCAACCTTAAGTTCGGTGTGACCATCCATTTGTTGATTTCGGTGATATTTATTAATTTAATTTTTGAAAACTCTATCTTCATTTCCTCCAGCTCTTCTTTGAACTTTAGTTGATGCTTGGCAATATTAATCTCACCTAATAATCTAGGGCAGTCATTTGTTATGATATTCAAAGAAGTTCTTTCTAAGAGATCAAAAATTCCCTGGCAATCATCATTGACATCTCTAGTCAATATTTTATATTCGGCCAGGCCTGCTTCCCACACCTTAAGCATTATATCCCCTTTAACCTGTTCAGAAATGGATAATTTATGAATCCTTTTGAATTCTTCCTTGGTTGAGAGGGCTACTACCTTTTGGAAAGTCATTCTAGCCGCTTTCGCCTCCCTTTCCTTCTGGAAAACATTTTCCAAGGATTTATTTGTTTCTTGAAAATAATTATGGACTATTTCTAGATTCAAAAACACCTTCTGTTGTTCTTCCTCTATTTTCAAATATATCCCCAATGCCTGTGTCCTGAAAATTTCAAGTTCTACTACTTGATTAGTAATAGAACTAATTTTATCTTGTAATTGTTTATTTTCTTCTCCCATCTTTTGGACCTGTGCATGTGTGACCTGTATTATTTGTTTTGCCTCCTCTAAGTCCTTTTTCATTTTCTGAATTTCTTGCATATCTTTTAGTCTAGCTTGTTCTAGACCCTTTTGTATTCCCCAACTGATATTTCTCTCAGTGTCTTTTAATTTGTTTTGCAACTGAATTATTGTTTGGTCCTTTTGTTCGAACATGGTTGTTAAATTGCCAACAGAATACATATTTGTTGATGCTATAGAACCCATTGTACCTGCTAACTCCGTAGAAAATTCTCCATCTTTGAGCTTCTTTCCATCTATAATGACCCTATGTTTTTTAATCATTCCCTCTCCTCTTGGATGAATTTCCTGTTTCAAGACTGCTCTTCACTTTTTACTGAAAAAGTAATCTGATGGGGGAATTTCATCGCTTGAAATTGGTTCTAGATCACTGACATACAAAGCTCCTTCATGGGGGGTTCCATAAGTTGACTGCAAAGGGGTTAAGGAAGTGATAGGACTACCAAGTTCTGTTGATGTTGTTCCTCCTATCTTTTCTGGAACATCCTTGGGGATTTTTGGGGTTGTTTCCAGCTCTTTTCCATTCTCTGTCTCTGATTCTTTTGTTTGAGAACTCTCTATGTTTTGAGAAGGTATCTCAGTATCCTTCATGTTGCCTTTGGTATTTTCTTTGTCCTGTGTATTAGTTTCAAACCCTGGAGGAGGCCCTTCCTGTTCTGGAGGTGGGGTCAAAACTTCACCCTGCAAACTCTTAGGTAGGAAATTTCACCTATGGCTCTGGAATGACACGAACCCAGTCTGTGAGTCAAGTGGCATGACCTATACTCTATTCAGTACTTCTTGATAGGATTTAACATCCTTAAATATATCATCATAAATAGATGTTTCATGTTCATACGCCTTTAGATTACAATGTATAAAATGCCTACTTATTATTTGGTAGGGGTCATACTTTCTATGCTCAATATCTACTAATTTCACTTCTTCTAAAGATTCAGCCTCTGCCTTGGAATGGCCTAAATTTAATAAAGAAAATTTTCCAATATGAACAGGGAAAGATGGCCATGATTTCTTCTGAGCTACTTTTAATTCTAATCCAACACCGGCCTTTACTATCTGATGGGCTACCTCCCTACACACCAATCCGTCTGGTAGGAATTTAGGGAGTGCATGAGGAGGAATGGAACAACCGTAAACCCTAATGTAGGAGAAATTCTCCTCAATAAACCAGTCAGCAATTGCTTTAATATTTTCTGTGATTGCATCAGAAATGTGAGGTGGTTCGCATCCAAAAAATATTTTATGCATCGGAGTTATAATAAAATAACAGACCTCATAAAATGCATCCTTAGAATTTTCTTCCCAAAGGGCCGAATGATATTTATGAATGGGTTCTGGGCAAGAAATATTCCAGCTCCAATTCATTAAAGGAAAAGGAGTCACATAACAAATTGCATCCATAATATATGTTGACATGTAAAAAGATGTTGGTTGTCCCTTTGATTTTGCTGCTTTGTAGTTTAATATTTCCTGTGTTAGGTTATCTGAAAAAATCTTATGCCAGTTAAAACCATTTCCTTCTGAAGCTTCTTCTAAAAAGGGCACCCAATCTGCATGAAAATGACAGGGATCTTTTCTCCCGAAAAGTCTACATAACATTATGGCTACATATACCATGTATTCATTCAAGGATGTTGTAGCATAAATCCCATGGGAATCATCTCTAAACTTTGTTGGACATCTTTCCCATTCTCTAATCATATCTGGATATGTCTGGTCTGCTTCAATACATTCTTTCCTCTGAAACTCTACTAAAAATTCAGCATTAAAAGTATGTTTAGGATTTAGCGAGAGTTTATACATTACTTGTATGTGCTCTGGCCTGAATGAGACGACGATAAATCCTTGGTCATTTATGATGCTCCTTGTTGGGATATCGACCTTATCCAGGGCCTAGCTGATCATATCATTGTATTCCACGAGCCGCGGGCGCGCGGCGATATTATGAAGCTCTGACTCAGTTATGTCCTGGAAATGATTTTTGGAATCAGGATGAGCATTCTCAAACTTGTATTCCAACAATTCAGATATTTGAGTCCAATATTTGATAGAATCTATAGCGTGAGGAGTAGTGTCGGAGATGATATCTCCTTGTTGTGCGTCTTTATTCTTCTTCGGTGCCTTTTTTGGTGCCATGACTTTGCGTTTAATTGAAAACCTGTCACAGAAAATGGATGAACGAGCTCAGCTAAAAATGAAAACACAGACGTTTAAATGTTCATTTTGAATATATTAAAAAATCACAAGATTGGCACAGATGTCATGAATTTAAGGCTTTTAATGCAGAATATATATTTCCGAGATACGCATTTAATGTCTGTATTTAGGCGCCTTCGAATTTTTAAAGTAAACGAGACACTTTCTTAATCGGAAAGAGAAACATGAATGAACACTTAAAAAGAATGATTATCATTAATCTTGTTTTGGAAACAAGGTTAATTAGTATTAAACATAGATTAAAGCTAAAATCTTTGATTTTCGGAATTTTGGAAATCATGATGTCGAGAGGTATGTCGTCGATGAAACCCGATTTCCGAAATTGCGAAATCGCAAAATCGTGATGTTTTAATTAAGACTTAAAACGTTTTTAGTAAATTAATTAATTGAGATTAAACCTTTTCGGGATTTCGGGGATTGTGATGTCGAGAAGTATGTTATCAATGAAGTCTGATCCCCAAAATCGTGAAATCGTGACGGCTTTCTTTTTAAAAAATAGGACTTAACTCATCTTAATTAACTAACTAATCACGATCAAGGCCAAAACAAAAATAGATTGATTTAACACGAACTGTGGATCGGGGTTTCGGGATTCGGGATTTCGGGAAAAATGATGACAAGAGATATGATCTCACTGAACCGCGAATCCCAAAATCCCGATATGATTATCTTAACTCTTAACCCTTCATATAAGAAAATTAATTAATCAGTGTTTTAACTAAGACTTGAACGTTTTGGGAAATCAGGGATCAGGATTTTGCGATTCGATTTACATCGAAAAATTTGTTTGTAGTAAACCCCAAATCCCGAAAATTCTTTAAGCTTAATTTTAAAACCGTAAGTTTTTAAAATTTAACACGATTTTTAAAAAAATTCAAATAAAAAGCGTCTCGAGTCTTATAATTTTTGTAAGCCTTTTTGCCTTTTATTATTCGTGTAATTAAAAATTTAAGAAAAAGGTATCGTGTTCTTAGGACTGATAACGAAACTCATGATTTGTGAAAAGCTGAAACCCAAAAAAGAAAAATTTAGGCCTTAGGGATAAAAAATTAAGAACTGCTTCAACAAGCATATCTACATGCATTGGGATCCATACCATTTTCTATTAGGGTCTTAACCCGCACATAGGTAGAACATATATTCGGATGTAATAAAGGTCAATATGAATAAGGCCTTGCAATAAAATAGAATACTTCGAATGTAAGAAGACCTAATAGAATCTTTCACTTCTAGAAGGATCTTCCTCTAGATGCTTCTTTTGATAGACATATTTAGCATAAATAGGAGTCGAGGGTATGAGAACCATAGCTTGGAGATTATTGTAATAGAGCTTTGCTCGACTGGATATTTCCCCCTCGAAGAGGCCCATGAACATTGCTCTCAGAATCAAAGTGTTATTTCTATTGTTATTCTTATATCATTTCAGTGTTATCATGGTGATTATTCTGGTTATATTGTTGTTATTCTGCCATTTCTAGCATTTTATTTTTGTTCTACATACTTTTTATATCTGGTATATTACAAGTGGTATCAGAGCACTTTCCTTGGCAGAAATTGTGGGTAAATTTTCTTCAGGGTAGAGACGTATTCCGGCGTCTTTAATCCATAGAGCTCTGTCATTACACGCATAAACTGGTGGTTGAGGGATTCATACATGCAGGAAATACAAGTGGTTCTTAAGCACACATCTGTTGGCCACCCTTGTAACCCATGTTGGTACTCCTTCAAGTGGTAGTGCATCAGACAACACCTGTGTACAAATCGGCCTAGATTTCCTAAAGCCCTCTTTAGATAAACCGATCGGTCGCCTAACTGCTATAGTGCCACCGAGAAAAAAACTCAGGAAGATACTCTCTAGTACCTGGGTAGTCGGGTAGTACGGCTAAGGGTACAGTCTATCCTCCATAGTTAGTGCCCTGAGATATTGGTTCGAGTACTATTGTTGGACCCCGCACATATATCAGAAAGCTATAACACAGGGCAAAACCTTGTCTATAGAACCCTTGAATACCTAACCCTTGGGGAAAGAAACATAAAAAAATTAAAACAAACAAGATCTATTGTTGTGCAACTGTGTTTGGGTTGCCAAGTAAATACACATTTATTTCTGGTTAAGGATTTGGGAATTTCCTCTCTGCAGTATTCTTCAGACCGGAGTATAACTCCGCAAGTGTAAAAAAAAAAAAAAACAAGTCTAGAAATTTTTTCACCATTATTTGAGACCTATTCCATTGGATTCATCTCTTCGCCCTTATCACATTCATACATATCATTTTTCGGAAGAAAAAAAATATTGACCTCGCCCGCCCCTTTTCAATTCCCCCATCCTCATGGCCCATACCCATAGCCAAGACTTCGAAGCTCACTTCAACACCTTGCAATATAGTCTCATAGAGACCCAACAAGAATTGAAACAACTCAGTGCCAATGTTGTCGCCATCAATACAACCATTCAGTCCTCAATGGAGGAAATCAAACAAGACCTCACCACCCAGCTTGAATCTGTCTTTTCGACACTCTGCACCAAACTGCATATCCCTATAGATAAACCTTCCTCTTCCTCACCTCCACATAATGAAGGTGAACATTCCTCTCATTCCCATAACTTTCAGAACCATTACTTTCAATGTGACCTACACCTTCCGTGGGTGGATGTGACCAAATTTGATGGCTTGGACCCCACTAGTTGGGTAACCCAAATGGAGCATTATTTATCTTTATACGGCATTATAGATGACTTGGCCAAACTCCAGTATGGTGTTCTCCATCTAGATCAAGAATGTCGCCAATGGTGGCAATGGAGAAAAAAATCTCGTCAAGGGTATATTGCTTGGACACACTTTGTGGCAGACCTTTATGAATGCTTTGACACTAACACCAACCATTTGGGCCGTTTGAAAAAGTTGAAAAAATTAGGAATAGTGGAAGACTTTATAGCTGCCTTTGAGCACCTGGCTTTTCGAACAGAGGGCATGTCTGATGCCTTTTTCCGATAATGTTTTATCAGTGGCCTCAAGGATGATATTCGAGCCCATGTCCTCATGGCTCGGCCTCAGAGTTGGGTGGAGGCTACTAAAAGAGATAAAGAAGCACAACAGGTTGTATCTTCTCAAAACCAGAAACCCTCCTTTATCCCTCGCCCTAAACCAGTAAATCCCACTACTCCCTCCGCTCCACTAAAGATCCAAAAATTGACCAGGGCTGAAATGGTTGAATGACAACTCAAAGGCCTTTGTTATAATTGTGATGAAAAATATTTCTCGGGCCACAAGTGTAAGGAACAAAAGTTGTTTATCGCCATCTCCAAGGATAATTCAGAAGAGGATATTGAAACTCCCATTGTGTCTGAGTCACCTGAAACCCCCGACATAACCCCTCCCTCAGACCCTCCTGAAGTAGAACCGGCCATTTCCCTCAATGCTCCCACTGGATTCTTTGCTCCCCAAACCCTCAATCTAATTGGTTACATCAAGCATTGGAAGGTTATCACTATGGTTAATAGTGGAAGCACCCATAATTTTATTCATTGCCGCATTGCCCAAGAAACTCATTTCTACATCCATCTCATCAATAATTTCCAAATCATGACTGCCAATGGTGACTCCATGAAATATGGAGGGTGTTGTGAAAATGTGTGTCTCCAAATTGGTGACTACCACCTGAAATCTCATATGTTTGCTATCCACATGAGCAGTTGTGACATTGTGTTGGCTGCAGACTGGCTAAGGACTTTCGGTCCCATTCTCATGGATTTTAAGGAATTAACCATGCAATTTGACCAGGCGGGCCACCAATATAAGTTCCAAGGCATCACCGTCGGTTCACCTGAGATCATCAGTTCCCATCGCATGGACAAGATGCTCAAAAAGGGTCATTCTAGTGTTATTTCTCAACTCCATGCCATACAAGCAACAGAAACACCCTCGGTGTCGTAAGACCTCCAAGTCGTCCTTTCTAAACATCAAGTGGTCTTTTCCACTCCCCAGGGACTCCCTCCTTCACGTGGTGTTCATGATCATTTCATTCCCCTTGTACCCGGAAGCCTTCCTCCTAATATCCGTCTGTATCGTCACCCTTTTTCCCAAAAAAATGAAATTGAGAAAATGGTCCAAGAACTCCTTAATGCGGGCATTATCTGCCCTAGTACAAGCCCCTACTCTTATCATGTGGTCATGGTCCTGAAGAAAGAAGGTTCTTTGCGAATGTGTCCTAACTTTCGTGCCCTCAACAAACTTACCATTAAAGACAAATTTCCCATTCTTGTCATTGATGTCCTCCTGGATGAACTGAGTGGCACCCAATTATTTACTAAACTTGATCTTCATTTGGGCTACCACCAGATACGTATGAAAGAGGCAGACATTCCCAAGACTGCCTTTAGAACTCATGAGGGCCACTATGAGTTTTTGGTCATGTCCTTTGTCTTGTGTAATGCCCCCTCCACCTTCCAAAGCCTCATGAATCATGTCTTCTGTCCTTTTCTCTGTCATTTTGTCTTAGTTTTCTTTGATGATATCCTCATGTATAACAAGACCTAGATATAACATCTTTCTCATGTGGATCGAGTTCTCCATCTACTCTCTCAGCACCAACTTTTCCTGAAATAGTCTAAATGTGCTTTTGGCGCCTCAGAAGTAGAGTACTTGGGTCATCTGGTTGGCAAGGATGGCGTCAGGGTGGATCCTAAAAAGATTTAAGATATGCAAGACTAGCCTCACCCAAAGACTCTCAAAAGCTTGCGTGGATTTCTGGTCTTAACGCGTGGATTTTTGGTCTTAACAGGTTAATATCGCAAGTTTGTTAAGAATTACAGAAAGATTGCATCACCTCTCACTGCTCTCCTAAAAAAGAAATCTTTCACTTGGACTCCAGTTGTTGTTCAAGCTTTTCAAACCTTTAAGATGGCCATGTGCACCACTCCAATCCTGGCCCTTCCTGATTTTACAAAGACCTTTGTCTTGGAATGTGATGCTTCAAGGAAAGGAATTGGTGTTATCCTTATGCAAGACGGTCGGCCTTTGGCCTTTACCAGCAAGCAACTATCTAAAATAAATCTGGGCAAATCTATCTATGAAAAGGAAATGTTGGTTATTCTACCTGTCGTTGATTTGTGGTGCCCTTATATATTGGGGCAATGCTCCCAAATTAAGGTAGACCATCAAAGCCCCAAGTATTTTATGGAACAACACATTTCCTCCCTGGAGCAACAAAAATGGGTAACTGAGCTATTTGGCTATGATTATGAGATCATTTACAAGAAAGGCAAAGAAAATGTGGTTGTGGATGCACTTTGCCTCAAATATGAAGATGAAGGATCCCTTTTTCCTCTTTCCTTCATTGTACCATATTGGCTCCAAGTCGTTCGCCAGGAATGGCTACAAGATCCCAAAAGTTCACAGTTGATCCAACAATTGCAGTCCAGTGCTCCATCTCCCCCAGGGTACTCTTGGATCCATGATGAGATTCGATACAAAGGTCGTTTGTATTTAAGTAAACAATCAAATCTTAAATCCACGGTACTTTCTGATCTTCATGCTACACTGACAGCGGGGCACTCCAGGTTCACCAAAACCTATGACAGGGTCAAATGTTCTTTTTTCTAGGATGGTATGAAACAGGACATTCGTAATTTTGTCGTTGAATGTGATGTGTGTCAACGCAACAAGTGAGAAACAGTCAAATCTTCGAGCACACTACAACCTCTCTTGATTCCACCTGCTATTTGGAAGGACATCTATATGGATTTTATTACAGGGTTACCCAAATCGGGAAATAAATCAGTCATCATGGTGGTTGTTGATCGCCTTTCCAAGTATGCTCATTTTTTCTCTCTTCAACACCCGTTTACAGCATCCACTGTGGCTCAAATTTTCATGGATCCAGTCTTCAAGCTTCATGGCATGCCACACTCTATTGTTTCTGATCACGACCCAACTTTCACAAGCAATTTTTGGCAAGAACTGCTCAAGCTACAAGGCACCCAATTGCATCTCAGTATAGTTTATCATCCCCAGACTGATGGTCAAACAGAAGTCTTCAACAAGTGTTTGGAAACATATTTGAGGTGTTTTGCCTCAGAAAAGAAAAATCAGTGGGCTCAATGGTTACCCCTAGTTGAATGGTGGTACAACACTTCATACCATACAGCTACACTCATGACTCCTTTTGAAGAAGTATATGCACAAAATCCACCTTCATTTCTCTCATACTTACCTAGTGTCTTGAAGGTCTAGGCGGTTGACCAAACACTTACAGTTCGAGAGGCTATTCTTCATACCCTCAAAGAGAATTTGGTCATGGCACACAATCGCATGAAGAAACAAGAAGATCAAGGTCACTCTGAACGTCAATTTGAAGAAAAGGATCAGGTGTTTCTTCGCTTGCAACCTTACAAGCCGAATTCCCTCAAGGTCGAGCATTGTCAGAAGCTAGCACCCAAATTTTATGGTTCTTATACAGTTCTCAAGCATGTGGGACAGGTGGCCTATCAGTTATCTTTGCCCAGTCATTTGAAGCTATATCCTGTTTTTTATGTTTCCTGCTTAAACAAGGTGATCAAAACTAAGAGCCAAATTCAAACCAACCTTCCTGAGTTAGCCAAAGAATGATCCATTTGGCTACAACCACAAGCATTTTTAGACCAGTGTGAGCATCTCCTGCATCAGAGAACCATCAAGGAAGTGTTAATCCATTGGAAAGATACAACTCCAGCAGATGCCATTTGGGAACCAGCTACCATTCTGCAATAATTTCCACATTTCAAGCCTTGAGGACAAGGTTGTTTTTAAGGTGGAGGACATGTTAGGGTCCTAACCCACACATAGGTAGAACATATATTCGGATGTAATAAAGTTCAATATGAATAAGGCCTTGCAATAAAATAGAATAAGTCGAATGTAAGAAGACCTAATAGAAGCTTCCGCTTCTAGATGGATCTTCCTCTAGATGCTTCTTTTGATAGACATATTTAGTATAAATATGAGTCAAGGGTATGAGAACCCTAGCTTGGAGATTATTGTAATAGATCTCTGCTCGACTGGAGGTTGCCCCCTCGAAGAGGCCCGTGAATATTTCTCTCAGAATCAAATTGTTATTTCTGTTGTTATTCTTATATCATTTCAGTGTTATTGTGGTGATTATTCTGGTTATATTGGTGTTATTCTGCCATTTCTAGCATTTTATTTCTATTCTGCATACTTTTATATCTAGTATATTACATTTTATTTCTATTCTACATTGGGATCCATGACAGTGCGTCGATCCATGAGAGGGATTCCATGTCGCCTTACATGCCACATGGACCACTCAAATTCATTCTCCTTTATCAATTGGACCTTTCATTCACACCTATGCATTATTTATCTCTCCTGGACCACACATGGGAGTTATTAATGCATTGGAGGAGTTGGTTACAAATTATGGAGGTGGTTATAGGTTTTTATTTGGACCTTGTGATGATGTGGCATGCTTTATTTGTATCTACTTGAGAAGCACCCACCTAGAGGAGGCCACACATGCCATTTATATTGACTTTTTCACTTGGATGGCTCACACATGTGAGAGGTAATGTCATCTTCTTGAGTTCGTTATTCCAGACTTGGACCTTTCCATCATTTGAGGGAGTTGGTTGAAGGATCTTTGGGAGTATTTGGACAATGTTGACTCAATCATTCACCCTCCTATGGGAAAATTTCATCTTTATTGAGGAGTGCACCTAATTTATTCTCTCCCTCTAACCCACACTTGTGGCATTTATTATTATATTTGGACCATTCTTTAGGCTCATTTGTCTCTTGGAGTGTTTTGAGGTATTTGTTAGATGATTTGTTGTATTTTCCCATGGTTTTGACTGGGTTAATGGTTTTGACCTCATAGTATTGATCTAGCACATTGTGGTGTATTGTATTTGAGGAGGCTCTTCACCTATAAAAGGAAGAGTCCTCCCTCATTTAAAACCATTGGATATTAATGAGAAACTTGGCTTAATATTTGTTTGAGAATCTATTTCTTTTCTTTTTTAATGTTTAGTCATTTTCAAGATTTATATAAGCACTTTTAAAGGCTTTTTTGGAATAAAAAGGTTGCTAAAAGGCCAAAGAATTAAGGGTGAAATGCTCCACTTGGGAGGTTTCTCAAGGTAAGTTCTCTAACCTTACCCCTTTGATCATTGAAGTTATTTTTCATGCATAAAGGTAGGGCGTCTGATGGCTCTATCCTTTTGCTTGGTCAACCTTTTAGTTCACTTTGATAGCACTAGGATAGGTTTTCATAATGTGGTATCCTCAATCTAGATTGCATTGAGCCTCATTGACTTATATTAGTTCAAATCATGCTAACTAGTTCTCAAAGAAACATCTATATGTTTATCACAAAAGGGTTTGAAAATCCTTTTTAATTTAAGTATAAATTGATCACTTTTATGAATGACCTAATGCATACTTTGCTTGGAATGGTTGAAATCAATACAACATAACTAGGGTTGAAAATAACTTTTAATTACAAAATTTTGAAGGAGTGTTGTTATAGGTTATTATAAACTATCATTGGATGTATTAGAAGGTCCAAAAACCTCATTCAAAGTGAAATCGTTGCATGTTCTTTATTGTTGTTCTGGGATTTTTCTAGTATTCCTTTTTCTGTAGAGATTTATTGTTGTGTGGGGCTATTTGTAACCCTCATCTTTTTCCAATGTTTCAAGGATTTCATTATATTCATTTCCATAGGTGTCCAAACGACTTTAAAGAGAGATAAATTACCTATTATAAAAACAGGACCATGGAGCAATAAAATAAAAGAAATGAGGAAACAAAACACAGAAGATGCACAATACAATAGAGACACAGATTTACGTGGTTCACCCAGTGTGGGCTATGTCCACCATAGAAATTGCCAGGTCCTTCCTTTATTATTATCCAGCAAATAAAGGGATGCAACCTATAGCAAAACCCGATGTAACTTCCTCTTCTTTCTCTCATAGTCTCCTCTCTCATAATACAATACTCGCCATAATGCATAGTCGCAATACATTTCCCTCATAACAGAGGGTTGCCTTCTAGGGAAAAAAACCCTAACATAATTTATATCGTTAGATATGCGACCTTATAATGAACGGTCCAGATTTACAATGAAATTACAATATACATTTACAAGGCAATTTTTCCATCGGGGGCTTCACTCCCCCAAGTGAAAGAGTGTACATACTTCTGGGGTGTAAAGTCTTCATGGGGTACAAACACAGTTGAAAGCAAGGACCTCTGAATCAGGAAGATAATCAAGCTCCACAACCAACAATCTCCCACTTGGAGGCTGATCTCAACAACTCCACCACTATTGTATATGTTGGACTCTGAACCTTTTTGGACCTGGAAAATTTCTCATCTTCATCTTCATTCTTGAAGACCAACTGAAACTGAGCAGGAACTCAGTTTTTCTCTGGTTACTCCATTTGTTAACATGTCTGCAGGATTTTGTCTAGTGTGTATCTTTTCCAACTTCAAATGTCCATCTTATAAGGTGGATCGTATGAAGTGGTACCTCAACTGTATATGCTTATTCTTCGAATGGAAGGCTGAGTTCTTTGCAAGATGAATTTCACTCTCACTCTCATAGTACAACCTACTATTCTCCTTCTTCTTTCCCAATTCCTCCATAAACCTTTGTAACCAAATCATCTCTTTACTAGCCTCTGTAGCAGCAACATACTCTGCCTCTGTTGTTGAAAGTGCAACAACCTTTTGCAGTTTTGAAATCCAACTTACTATTGTTCCACCTTTAGTAAAAACATAACCTGTGGTGATCCTCATGTTGTCTTTATCACCTGCCATATCTGAATCAACATATCCCTGTAGAAAAGTGTATGAACCTCCAAAACATAATGCATGAGTTGTAGTACCTCTCAAATACCTAAGAATCCACTTTACTGCCTCCCAATGTTCTTTACCTGGATTGTTCATATACCTGCTAGCAACTCTCACTGCATGTGCAATATCTGGTCTTGTGCAAACCATTGCATACATCAAGCTGTTGACTGCTGATGAATAAGGGACCCTGGACATGTATTATATCTCCTCATGTGTCTTGGGACACATTTCCTTAGTTAATTTGAAATGGTTGGCCAAAGGTGTACTTACTGGTTTTTCATTCTGCATTCTAAACCTTTCCAACACCTTCTCTGTGTACTCACCCTGAGACAATGTCAATTTGTGATTTTTTCTGT
>SNQJ01S0036990.1:0-33581 GCA_010110895.2 Picea sitchensis
CCTAAGAACATTCTAGAGGAAGAATCTTCTAGAAGTAGAACCTTCTAAGAAGTCCTCTTACATTTATTATATCTAACTACCCATTTATTATGTCTAACTACCATAGTGAGCCTTATTTAATAATATAATGGACCTAGTGCACCTTACATTGAATGGCCTCCACTATTATAACTATGGGCCCTCCGGGCCCCCCCACTACCTCTCTAGCTACCTAACATATGGGAACCAACTTGCTAGGGCATCCTGTCATCCCCCCCAGGTGTGGTCAAGTGGAAAGGCACAAGGTCCAAGCACACGTCAAAAGTAAAAAGAATTAAATGCACATATTCAAATGTTTTGAGAATCAGAGTGACACATACCATGATACCCGGACCCATTACCTCATGGAGCAAGACCCACTGTTGTTGAAGAACTAGGTCGATGGGATGGATGTTGCTGCTGCTGACAAGATGGAGGCATTGAAGAAGAAGGATGGGCCCTCCAAGGCCAAGCTCAAGTCAATATGGCTCTCGGTACTCCATGTCTAGGACATGTGGGCATTGAGACATAATCTCCTTAGTTATCCCTAGGCTAGGGGATAACAGGCCCTAAGGAGGAAGGGAAAAAGCTAAACCCTTTTGGAAAGAAAGGTTATAACCCTCCAAGATCCTCTGCGACATGAAAACATCACATACCTAATTTCAACCTTCAAATGAAGATCCCACAGTATGACTTTGGCTGACAAGTGAAAGTGCATACAAGGCTAAGAAAGAACAACTTAGCATTCAAGATGCAACGCAAGTATGACCAAGAGGATAAGTTGAACATGGCAGGCAACAATGTTTGGATGGGGTAGCCCATATTTAGGGCGAGGGATGAATTGCCAAAATCCATAGAGGGGAATTTAGTGATTTTGCAAAGGCATCAACTCATAGGCAAGACCATAGCTAGGATGAGCCTTATGATGTTCAACAAATACACTTTTTTTGTAAAGGACTTGACCACTAAAGAATATACTGAAAATTTCCAATTCCTCAAATACAAGACCAAACACTCTGAAAATATGTTAAGGGGCATCTTTGTTTCAAATATAGGAATAGAAATCCACACTTAAATAAACATGTTTGAACCTACCTCATTTAAAAAATGCATTGTTATTACTAGAAGCATTGACAGTCGTGTTGAAGCTATTAAGAGGAAAATGCTTGGCTTTAGGAAAAGGGGTTAAACATATGATATGAGGATCAAGGAAGAGAGAAAGTATGAAATGCCACAAATCAAATCCCTAGTCATCAACCACCTAACACCCTAATCTCTAACCATCAAACTTATATCATAAATGATCTCGACCCTGGTGCAATACTAAAAAACTTTGTATGGTTGAAGGCCTCCAACAATCCAACTCCAAATATTAACCTATAGCGGATAATCTTCCTAAAGAACCACATAATGACTAGTCTACAAGACCAATCTTCTCCACCATTAGAAAAAGGAGAAAACTCTAAAAACCTTTGTATGGTTGAAGGCCTCCAACAATCCAACTCCAAATATTAACCTATAGAGGATAATCTTCCTAAAGAACCACATAATGACTAGTCTACAAGACCAATCTTCTCCACCATTAGAAAAAGGAGAACTCTCCATATCCCTTGCTACAATCACTAGGTTAGGTAGACATGATACCTTCAAGTTTTATTGCCATATTAAAAAACATTGAGTCCTTCCATTGTTGCAATGACTAGGTTGGATAGACTTGATACCTTCAAGTTTTATGCATGTATTAAAAAACAAAAGGACCTTGTTATAAATGATAATAGTAGTAGGCCAAACATTCTTGATAAGAAATGAGTTAGGCATTTGGGCCTTCATATAGATACTTCTAAATGCTTTCCCATCGGCATCATAGGCCATAAACATATTAAGTGCGAAGGTGTTGTGCACAAGGTGGAACTTGCTATCGAAGACTATAGTCTCAAGGATGACTTCTAAGCCACTAATGTTGAAGGACCCATACGATGTTTTAAGTATGCAATGGCTTATTTCTATAGGCACCTACTCCACTAACCACAGCAATAAATTCCTCTCCTTTGATCAAGATGATCATGAAGTCACTATCAAAGCACTGGAGCCTAAAAGCATCCAAACTAAGGACTCAAAACGTATGTCTAAACTTTTAAAGAAGGGCCATTTTGGTTTCATGGCTTGCTCGTATTGCCTAGAGGCAACTCCTTGTCATCAAATATTACACTTTGTGCCTCTCCAACTTGCTCCAAAAGGATAAAGTTGTCATCTAGGGGATGCCTACAAAACATCAACCAAATTGAAGCATGGACCATTTTATTGAGTTCAACCCCACTAAAGGTCCCACAATGGTCATCCCTATTGGTAGGCCACTTTCAAAATTATGAGAATAAACGGCTTATGAAGGAATTTTGAAGGGTGGAATCATATCTCCTAGTAATATCCCGTGTGTTGCATCGTTGTCTTGGCTAGGAAGAACAATGCCTCTTACCGCCTCTGTATTTATTATAGAGCATTTAATTGGATCACTATCAAGAATATGTTCCCCATGCCTCACATCGATGATTTTGATGGATGAACTACATGGTACCAAAAAATATTCTAAGAAAGACCTTCATTTAGGCTATTGCCAAATACCTATACGACTACTAGACCAAGAGAAGACTACACATAGGAATCATCTAGGCCAGTTCCAATTTCAAGTGCTACCATTCGGCCTCTACAATGCTCCCATTGTATTTCAAGCCTTAATGAAAGAAGTGTTTTGTAAGATAAGATGAGATAAGATAAGATAAATTTATTAGTGTCGTTGAATTCATACAAGGACAAGAACCATGCAACTTGGGCCATAATTGGCATGAGCTTACTTCTTTGAAGGGGGAAATATTTGTATTGCTCGTGAATTGAAGATGATAATGTTCAAAAGGGTTCAAATACATCTAAATGATGAAAAGACATCCACCTTGCACTCCTATGGTTTCTCAACAAGTAAAATCGAATGATTAATGCTACGCATTGAAAAAATGTATGTATGTCTCAATGGGAGATTTACCTCCTAATGGCATTCGACAAGTAGGAGGTTCCCATGCCAACTGTGGATGCTATCTTTATTTCATAGTCCTTTAGATTTCACAATTCTCACACTATATTTATGTTGGTAGCCTAAAGAGTGAAGGTAGTGACATTTATTGTTAATAGGTAAAAGATCCTTATATGTGTGTCATGTTGCTAAAACATTGATGATGATTTCTAAGACATTCTACGTAGGATGCAATTGTCATGTTGGGAAGTAGTTATAAATGTGGAAATTTCACCTCAATTAGCAGTTTCCGAGATCTTAACCCTATGAATTTTCAGCCTTAGAGCTGCTATGAAATACAATTAAAAGAACAACAGGAGCGGACAATAGTTCAATCCTTGACAACCCCAAACTTCTAGGAAATCCACGAGAAGATACCAAAGCAATCTGATAAGTTTCAGTCGTCTAGGGCAATCATATCGTGCATAAACCAGATCTGAAAACTCTTATTTACAACGGTAAATGTGAAATTTTCCAAACCCTAGGTGACTGGTATCCTATGCTTCTCTATTAAATAAATCAGATCTCGAATTTACTCAATAACAGAAAAAAATGAGCATGCATCAATCACATAGATGGCTGGAACATATAAACAGCGGAAGCAAAATAACTTCTCAAGTACACAAGAACTTTTTTCCTTACATTCAGTTTATCATTAATGATCAAAACTTACAAGGACGCCTCAAAACTGAGGTTTTCAGCCTGCTAGACACTCATATTTGCACTAGATCTGTCTATTGGTCACTCAGATATACTAGATATGCCTATCGGTGACTCAAATCTACTAGATTTCCTGTTGGTCACTCAAATCTACTAGATCGTCCTGCTAAACACTCAGATTTGCACTAGTTCTACCTGCTAGTCACTCAGATATGCACTAGATATGCCTGTTGGACACTCGGATCTACTAGATTTGTCTGCTAAATACTCATATCTGCACTAGATCTACCTGTTGGTCCTCAGATCTACTAGATCTATCTATTGGTCACTTAGATTTGCACTAGATCTGCTTGTTGGACCTCAAATTTGCTAGATCTGTCTGTTGGTGACTCTCAGATCTGCTAGATCTGCCTATTGAATCTACTCAAATGATCTCTCTCTAATCTCTTGAGTCTTCTTGGTGTAAACATTGTCTTTACCCTCTACCTTGACTTGCCTTTATACTTTAGTTGAAACCCTAATCTCACTTTGAGATCTACGATTGAGATTAGTCTAAATCACTACTACAAAAAATGCACTTTGTTAGACTCAACAGCTAATTAAAAGACTTTCACTTTATAAATAAAGTGAATTACAAAATAGATTTGGCTTGGAGGACTTCACCCACATTTGACACAAATCTTGTGCGGAAGTTTTTGTCTTAGCTACAAACATCAACACTCCCTCTTATCGAGGAAGGAATCATGTACCAATCCAAGTTTGTCCTTGAATGCTTCAAATCCCTTTTGTTAAGGGCTTGGTCAAAATATCTGCAACCAGTTGATCTGTGGGTACATACTGCAGCTTCACTACTCCTTTTTTAACCCTGTCTCGAATGAAGAGATACCCGATCTTTATGTGCTTGGACCTGTCATCAAATACTAGATTCTCAGAGACTTTGATATAACTATGATTGTCACAGTAGATCATCGTGGGATCCAACTCCTGATCAAATAAACCTGCAAGTAGCTCGCGAATCCAAATGGCCTCACAACTTGTTGTACTAGTTTCCATATACTCTACCTCTACTGAGCAACAAGCTCAATGCCATGGAAGTTTGCTCCTTGCTGAACCAGGATATCATCACTGATACCAAACTAAAACAACACCCTGAGATGCTCTTCCTGTCTGTTTCACTACCTGCCCAATCTGAGTCGGTGTATCCCTGCAACTTCACCTCACCATCTCCAAGATATCTCAGCCCATACTCCATTGTGCCTCTCAAGTATATGAGCACATGTTTTGTTGCTACCCAATGCTCTTGCCTCGACTCCATCATGAACTAGCTCAAGGTGTTCACTGCAAAACATATATCTAGCCTAGTGTTGACCAGATACATCAAGGAACCTATCAGTTGTCTGTTCAACATGGGATCCACCATATTTGAATCTGAAGTAGTGACCTTCTTCAGGTTAGTGATCATAGGCGTGGCCATGGGTTTGTAGTCCTCCATTCGGAATCTCTTTAGGATCTCTACTGCATACTTACCATATCAAAGGAAATTCTCCCCTGGTCTTTGCCAAACCTCAAACCCTAAGAAGTAATACATCCATCCAATGTCCTTCTTCTCGAACTCAACTGCCATATCTACTTTACACCCTGCTATGAGATTCTCTAGTCCTATAAGGAACAGGTCATCTACATATAGCACCAAAATGAGCAGATCCACCTCAACAAATATAAAATATAAGTTGGGATCTGCTTCACTTTTGGTGAAACCCATACTTTGTAGGTATCCATCGCTCCTGGAATACCATGCTCTCAGTGCTTGTTTGAGTCCATACAAGGCCGTTTTCGGCCTGCAAACATGGGACTCCTTCCGACTCATCTCAAAGCCCTGGGGCTACAATATGTACGCTTCTTCCTCAATTATCCCATTAAGGAAAGTTGTCTTTACATACATCTGATGTATCTTCCATCCCATAATGGAGACTAAAGGCATCACTGCTCTAATGGAAGTGTACCTAGTGACTGGAACGAAAGTCTCCTCGTAGCCCACTCCCTCTTTCTGGGAGAACCCTCTTGCCACAAACCTCTCCTTGAACTTCTCAATGTTGCCATATACAGTATGCTTGATCTTGTAGAACCTCCTRGAACTCWCCACTGACTTCCCCTCTGGCCTTCGCATAATGTCTGATACATCGTTCTTCATGATGGAGGTATACTCCATCATGGCATCACGTCATACCTATTGGTTTGTTGCCTCCTAATAATTGGAAGGCTCGAAATCTATGAAGTTGCTCACCAATGCCATGTAGTTTAGAAACTTCTTTGGAGGTCTGCTCTCCCTAAATGTGCTCCTAGGAGTCTCAACATACTCTTGAGCATCCCTCAATGTCTGAGTGAAACATTTAGGTCTCCTGACAAAATTGGAAGAAGTTAATGGCTCCTCCTCCTCAACTAAAGGTTGTTTCCCTGAACTAGAAGTTGTTGGTGACCCAGACTTAGGCTTCAGAGCTTCCAAGTTCCTGCTCCTCGTCCTCCGTCATTGGAATAGGCTCATGAGACTTCCTGGAAGCAAAGTCCTCCTCGAACTTTACATCCCTACTTACGACTGTCTTCCTCGGATCTGGAATGAAGAACCTGTAGGACTTTGAAGTCACATTGTAACCCACAAACAAACCCTTCCTGCTAGAAAGCTCCAACTTGGTCCCTCTTCTATACAAGTACATGGATATAAACTAGACAACCAAAATTGTGAAAATAACTCACCTCTACTTTCACACTAGTGAATGCCTCCTCTAGTGTCTTGTCCTCCAAGATCCTGTGCAGACACATGTTACAGATGTAGACTATTGTGTTGCATGCCTATGCCCAAAGAAGCATGGGCAAGTCCCAGTCATTAATCATGGCCTTAGAAGTCCCTATGACGGATCATTTTTTCCACTCTACAACCCCATTTTGTTGTGGGTTGTACAGAAAAATCAACTCCCTCTTCATCCCTACCTCCTTACAGAAACCCTTGAACTCCTTAGAGGTATACTCGCCCCCATTGTTCGATCTCAAGACTTTGATTTTCTTCCTTGTTTGGTTCTCAACTAGGGCTTTGAACTCCTTGAACCTGCTAAATACCTCGTCTTGAGTCCATGTCTTGCGAGAGAAACCGTCGACGAAGGAAACATAGTACATGCTTCCTATGATTGATGCTACTAACATCGGTCCACAAACATCTGAATGTACTAGGTCTAGAATCTCCTTAAACCTATGCCTGTTGCTCAATACTAAAATCTGGAAGACCTGTGATTATCTCCCTCGAAATAGGCAACTCCTTGTGATGCAGGTGCCCAATCCTCTTGTGCCACAACTCGCACAAGTTGTTTGTGTTGTGAACTAGGGCTCAAACAGGTTCACCCTGCAACCTATATAAATTGTCTTCGCTAAACCCAACGAACAGTGTTGCTTCTAGGATAGATGCCTTCGGCTTGATAAGAACATGTTGGTTCTTGAACTCTACTGCATAACCCTTATCCTCCATCACTGAAACTGAAAGCAATTTTTTCCTGAGACCTAGAACAAACAAAACATTGTCAAAGTCTAAAGAGTTACCTGACTAGAGTCAGAAGGGAATGGTGCCAACTCCTAATGGGTACTTGACATCATAACCAAGTTCAACCCTAACTTATGAGTCCTTCTCTGTTAGACTTGAAAATAACTCTCGGGTTGATGTCATATGCCTAGATTCTCCATTGTCCACATACCAAGCATTCCTCAAAACCGTACTAGTAGAAAGGCAAAATACCATCAAGAAATCCTTCTCGAACTTGCAAGCAAACTCGTTCATTTCAGTTTCAGCTAAGGCTGCTACCTAATTATGGTACTACTTCCCTTTACCTTTCTTCTTGTTCGAACACTTTGATGCATAACGTTCTTGCTCATGACATATGAAGCACTTGATTTTACTCAAGTCCTTCTTCCCTATCTGTGATGTTGAATCTTCACTCTTTCCCTTACCCTTGTTGGGTCCTTTACCTTTTCCCTTCTTCGACTAACCAATTAAGGCTAGGTTCTCATCACTACCCTTCTTGCTAGCCTTTGACTCCATCTGAGTCTCCTCTTGGATGTAGTCCTCCCAAAGCCTTTGAAAGTCAGGAAGGTTTTTACGAGCACAGATGCTTTTGACAAATGGATCCCATGACGTTGGGAATCCATTCAATTCCATGTTCACCAACTCTGTATCGGCCACCTTCTCCCCAACTCATGCAAGTTGATCATGAATCTCTGTGATCTTCATCAGGTAACTGGTAACAGTATCTAATCTGGACATCTCCATGGATCTGAATTTTTCAGCAAGATCATCTTCCTATTAATGTTCTCACTCTAGTAGAGGCTTACCGATGCATTGAACATCTCTTTAGCAATCTTCTTCTCGGATGTGTGAGGGATCAAGTGATCTTTAATGGCATCCATGATCATCTGCTTGGCTATTATATCCTTGTTGAGGGCTGCCAACTGTTGCGGATCTATTGGTGGTGTCACCACATCTTTCACGATATCTTAGAGATCATTCTCTTCCAACAAGAGAGTAACCCTGACCTTCGAGGATAGAAAATTTGAGGCACCATCCAATCTATCCTCGAACCTGAGGCTAGTTGATGCCATCTTTGATCTGCACACACACACTGTTACTCTTTGATCTTTTAATTAGAGTAGCTCTGATACCATGTGAAATTTTCCAAACCCTATGTGATTGGTGTCTTATGCTTCTTTATTAAATAAATCAGATCTCGAATTTACTCAATAACAGAAAAATCTGAGTATGCATCAATCACAAAAATGGCTGGAAAAAATAAACTACGAAAGCAAAATAACTTTTCAAGTACACAGAATTTTTATCCTTCAGAGCAGTGTCTTATTAATGATCAAAATTTAAAAGGACACCTCAAAACGGAGGTTTCCAGCCTGCTAGACACTCAGATATGCACTAGATCTGTCAATTGGTCACTCAGATTTGCCTACTAGTCACTCAAATCTGCTAGATTTTCCTATTGAACATCAAATCTGCACTAGATTTGTCTGATGGTCACTCAGATCTGCACTAAATCTGTCAGTTGGACACTCAGATCAGCTAGATCTGTCTGTTGGACACTCAGATCAGCTAGATTTGTCTGTTGATCACTCAGATCAGCTAGATCTGTCTGTTGATCACTCAGATCTGCCTACTGGTCCTCAAAATTGTTATATATGTCTATTGGTCACTCAGATTTGCACTAGATTTGCATGTTGGACCTCAAATCTACTAGATTTGTCTACTGGTCACTCTCAAATCTTCTAGATCTGCCTGTTGAACTTGCTCAAACGATCTCTCTATGATCTCTTGAGTCTTTTTGATGTAAAAAGTGTGTTTACCCTAAACCTTGACTTGCCTTTATAATTTAGTTGAAACGCTAATCTACCAAAAACCTAATCTCACTTTGAGATCTACGGTTGAGATTAGTCTAAATCACTAATGCAAAAAATGCACTTTATTAGACTCAACAGCTAATTAAAAGACTTTCACTTTATAAATAAAGTGAATTACAAAATACATTTGACTTGGACAACTTCACGCACAATTAACACAACCTATGCGGAAGTTCTTGTCCGAGCTACAAACATCAATAGTAAATACAGCAGCAAAACAACCCTTATATTCTCCAATTAGACAGCTAAAAACTTCAATAATATGCATAAGATGAAGTTCATGTACATACCATAGCCTTATCACAAGGCCAGTACACTCCACTAGCTCTCCAAAACCCTAACCAAAGAAAGAAATGAAAAACCCTAGCTCAACCAAGGAGATCCAACAAGCATAAATCACTCAAGCCAATCCTCCAAGGCAAGACGTCTCCTCCTCTTCTTCTTCTTCAACAAATACTACCTAGGGTTTCATCTCAAAACCTAATTTCCAAATCTCCAAGGGATGAAACTCTAACCCTTGACTTCAAGATGCTCCAAGAAGATCAAGAAACCCTAGCAACTCAGAGAGTGAGAGAGATCACATATAAATGAAGATATAAGAGGGAGAGGATGACTAGTGCACTCCTAGTCACATCTCTACACGAGTATAGAAGAATGACTGAGTGATTAAGGGACTCTCTCATGTTGGGTATGTGTTATATTCTTTGCAAGATTAGCCCCATGCGCTATATGTTGCATTGAGTGCAACAAGGGGATCATAGGGGTGTTAATGTTTAAGCCATTATTATAGTTCTTTGCATTTCAATAGATAACAATAGCATAACACAAGATCACTGAGAAATACACAATCACAAGAGACACAGGGTTTATCTTGGGAAACCCTCTAGGGGAAGAAAACACAGCAAAACTTCCTTATTATAGATAGCCAATACAATGCCAAGAGATAACTTAAACTAATACAGAAGATCCTCTCGCAAAAGATGCGCCACTCTCTCTCCTTCTTCAACTGCAATTCTGAAACTTGTCTCTCAATGAGCAAGTGAGTTGTGTGTCTAAGTGAGGTGCTAGCCTCCTTATTTATACAAATCTGGCACGTGTGAAGTGTCTCTTCACTGGAAGGGCCGACTTCTCAAACTGGGTGGTTATAACCACCTTTATTATATTTCGGGGCCTCTTGATATATTCTGGGGCTGACTTCTTCTTTTGCCTTTTACAATTACATTATGACCAATCCACAAAAGGGGATTTGGTCCTTATACAATAGCCGACATGATCAATCCACAATGGGGATTGATCCAATGAATAATATATCAAATAATAATAAGAATACACTGTGCAGTTACATTATTTTAACAAGGGGGGGGTGGCAGCCCCCACTATCTAGTGATTTGGGGGCAAAGCCCCAGAGAAAAAAAATTGGGTTGTTTTTTTATCCACTTTTGGTGTTTTTCAGCCAATGGTTTTTCTACCCATTGTGATGTAGTTCCAATGAAGGAATCTAATCTGAGTCAACGAATTAGGGTTTTAGATGCCACGAGATCTTATATATTGTATTGTAATGGTGAAGTTAATACTATGATAGTTAGAGGTGCAACTCAAAGCATTTGTTGGTTTTCTCAGTTAAGGGTTTCCAAGGTAAATTTCTATGTACAATGCGTGAATGCTATTGTTTTCTTTATGTTTCATAAAGAATTTGTGTGTGCATTGCTATACTATAAAGGTTTAAAACATACATCTACTTCCTCTATATATATGGGAGGTAAGGGAGGCCAACAATACAATGTGGACCAATGCCCTTACAAGCAACCTACAATAATCACATGAGGGTTCACCCAAGTGGAGCACTACACTCCAAGGGTACACATGTCAAGTTCCAAGGTGATGTCGTACATAATAAGGGCTCTAAGGTGATGTCATACATAATAAGGGCTCCATGATGTAAATACACAAGGTGTGTCCACACTTCTCGGCCAACAACCCCATATGGACTCTATCGCTCTTCCTAAGCCATGTACTCCACTACGTCCACTCCCCCTGCACGAACACTATTGCAAGTCAAGTGTCCCCAAGCCAACTCCAATCCTCCATATAGGAATCCAAGCCAACCCATGTTATCTAGGGCCTGATGCCCTCCAAGATGCACAATGCTCCTCCTAAGTAGGTTGTTCTCCAAGCAAGCAAATCTCTCCATGTGGCCATCATGAAGGACATCCCACAAGCTATCAAGAGAACTCCAACACCCAAAAGAAGAATACCAAACAAGCACCTAACTAAGGTCAAGCAACCACTGCATAAACTATCTCCAAAGTGCAAATGCATCACAGGCCATCCAAGAGTTGAACATACACCATGTACCCCAAATTTCATGAAGCACCCCCAAACATGGTGTAAACACTTTCGGATTAACCTAAAAGCTAACAATAAATACATACGAATGTTCATGCAGTTTGCTACACCTCATATTGTATGAGGTTTCACATCGTGGTTTTCATCACATTTATGGGCTTTGCAATTGGTACCCATGGAGCATTGAATGGACTTGGGGGTACACACCTTCATGGAGCCTTTTATCTTCTTGATAGTGGATTTTACTTGACGGAGATCTTTGGTGGAGGAGATTTACTTCTCAATGGTAGATGGTCACGATGGACGGTCATCTTATGGTTTGTTGCTACTTTCATGCCTTTGCTTGATGGATCACTCTCTTGACATACGAATGCTTGCAACTTCAACTGTCATATTCTTCTTGGAACATCCTAGTGACAATGAATCATGGTGTAATTGGTTTGTCACTAGGAGTATTTTAATGTATTTTTGATCATGCATCTTGGAGGGCACACTTGATGTTGGCCTTTTTAGCATCTTGACATGGTCAAAACCTTATTTTTAGTGATGCACCCTCTCCCTTTGAGGTTTATCTTGCACATTACTTCATAATTTTAGGTGGAGCAACCTCCCTTGGAGAGAATGGAGACTAGGGATCATAGTTGACAAGTCAACCATGATGGGGATAAGACCTAACCACTCCAATATTTTATCATTGTTTGCCTTGTCATGGAGTTAGTTAGGAAAATATTGTATTTTATTGTAAGACAGATTAAGTTCCCTCTATATAAAGAAGAGTTTTCTCTACATGCACTGGTAGATGGGCGATTTGGAGTGTAGAGAGATTGAGAAGTAATAGGAGAATAAGAGCTTGGAGTTGAAGGTTGATGTTGGGCTCCATTGTGTATCAATCTTGAAGACTAATGAAGGGTGTTGTCTAACTATTCTACGAAATGGTTTTTTCGCCGAAATCCGACGACATAAATCTGTATGAAATCACTATTTTTTGTTGTTTAAAATCCAGTTTTTAATGCAGAAATGGATTCAACATGCTGAAAAACCCCTAGGGCACTCGGATTATACAGAAATAATCACTCAAATCTGCGGACCTAACAATTTCCTACCGGATTTCGAGCAAATGTCCCCGGAAAAAATAGTTGAAAAACATTCATTTCGTAGAACGTTTAGACTACATCCTAATGAAGAAGTGAGGTATTGCTTTATTTTGTTGTATGGTCTTGTTATGATTTTCAATTTCGTTGTCAATGTGTCGTAGATGTTAATTTATCTAAACCTAGCACTCAACACTTAGTTCCAATAAAATCACTTCATTAACTAAATGCATAGCCAGGTTACTTAACGAAATTACAGCAGAAGCATTCAATACGAAACCATATACATTGCACAAGATATCTGGGTAAACACCACTGGAAAAACCCCAAAGGGAAAACCAGATCTGAGTTTGATTTTATTAATTAAAATCTTGGGCTCAGGTCCTGGGATAATGGCCCATCAGAGGAATACAATGCAGCAAATAGTCTAGCCCACCTAGCTATTATCTCCCTTGATTCCCCCTTGCTCCTTTCCTCGGCCCTGCCCACTCACACTTGGATGAAATGCTCTTCACCCAATCCTTGAGATCTCCTCACTCTCTGTGTGTCTCATCCTCTCACTTAGGATGAATTTTATTATGTTGAGTTTACCCTAAATCCAAAACCCTAGATCTTCTCCAAAGTGATCAAGGGTTGAGATTAGATCTGCCCTTCACTTTATATCTAACAACTATGATTTAATCAACTCACTTAAGTTACTAATGCCAAATACTTAGGCATTAACTTAATTCAACTCACAATAATCTAAAAGGTCATTCACTTTAATAATTAACTCATACAGTGAATTTCCTAAAGCTCTGAGAGGTTACAAGTACAACGTCCACATGCTAAACACCGAACCTATGTGGAAGTACCTCTCTGATGCTAAATACATCAACAGTAGAAACCTCTTGCTATCATTCTAATGTGAATCCCTAGTAATGAAACACCATTCATTTAGAAGTAAAGCAATGTGAGGAGGTTCTCACTCTTGTTTTTCTTGTTTTATTTCTGCAATTGCTATCAAATTAGTTGTTGATTGGAATCATAATTCAACCATAAAACATCACCTTTATATTTGTGTGATGAGTGGCAAATCCAGCCCTCCAAGACTAGCTTCCACACTTATTTTCAGCAAACACTTACGTTGAATTGTATCAAACCTAGTTCTTTTTAACCTTGAGTACGTAATTAAATGATGAATGTATCAACACTAGTTCTTTCATCTAAATAGGTTGATGTGTCAAATTAGTGCTTTCTACCTTATAGCCTACCTCAAAGTAGTTGATTGTGGCAAATTAGTTCTTTCATTCATGCAATATTTCATGCCTCCGTTGGCCCAATAAATTGATAGGAACTAGTCTCTTATCATATCATTCCATTTCCCTGTCTCCTTCTCCATTTCCTTGTCTCCTTCCCTTTTCCCATTTTCATTTTCTTTCATATACTACAACCTTTATTTTGTTAAGGCTTACTCTTCAAACTTTGCCTTGAGCCTCCACTCCATAGCCTTAACAATCCTACCTTAGGAAGTCTCCCTTGTATTGGAAAAGAGCCAACTTAAAGTGTGGGGAAGAGTTGTTGAGGTGACAATAGGCATCCTTCCTCAGTTACACAAAGTTATCACCTTGGTGCTTGGGACTTTACACTTTTGTGGGTGCTAGATTTTGTCATAACACAACTCACTTGTTATGTTTTGTATTATTTGTATCCATGGAGTTGGGTACCTTTTCACATTTTCCATACCTCAAACTATATATCATTATCCCAAAATATTTTTGTTGTCTATCCAAAAGCCCATAACAAAAGGCACAATAAAACATACCAACACATAGGAGCTAAAATGTTAATTTCCTCAATGCCTTCCTTCTTATTTTGTAAAAACCTTCTGGTACTCCCCCAGCCTTAGGAGTAACTAAGGAGATGATGTCTCGAGGCTCGCAGGTAGAATATATGGAGTGTCAAGAGCCAGATCACCAGCTGAGCCCACATTGAGAAGACAGAGCCCCTCCTCTCCACCACGCATCACCACTCATCATCAGCAGCATAGCAACGTCCGCCACACCAGCTTGGTCCGCAGAAGATAGCAGGCCTTGTTTCATTAGGTAACAAATCCAGTATCATGGTAGTGTCACTTTAATATTTGAAGCATTTGAGCACGTTGCAAAGGGTTCTCCCTTGATTATGGAACGCTTGCTTGGACATTATATCTTTTGCCTTATTTCACCTTGGTGGTTGACTAGGTATCCTAGTAAGTTGGTCACCCTCGTGAAAATGGTTGCTACTAGGGGGTCTCCCTGAAGGGTCATCGTACCATTCTCACTCATACTTACCACTTTCCACACTTTTTCCCCTTCGTTTCCTCATCTTTTGGGTTTTTGGGTTCATTGACCCCAAGAAGGGCTTGTACCTCATTTCATGGGAAGAAGGGGTTGAAGGGTCATTGTACCATTCTCACTCATACTTACCACTTTCCACACTTCTTCCCCTTCGTTTCCTCATCTTTTGGGTTTTTGGGTTCAATGACCCCAAGAAGGGCTTGTACCTCCTTTCATGGGAAGAAGGGGTTGAAGGCCCAGAGATGTTGCAGCTAGCACTATAAAAGTCAAAAGCCATAGTTTATCCTTCTAGATACTCGCCCTAAGGTCCTGAGAGCCATGAAACGCTTCTCCATAAAAATGAAGGACCTTTAAAAAAGAAAACAAATAAAAATGTCTCGCTTGATGGGGGAATGCATTGCGGTGTCCTTTAGTTTCGAGTGCATATAGCACTCAATGTGTTCTAACTTCAAGTGGCATTGCAGTGCCCTTTTTCTTTCCATTACATATAGCACTCAATGTTTGAACCATAAAAAAGAAAAGCAAATAAAGGGCTTGGAAAAACGTTGCATTGCAAACGAAGGGATGTTGCGCACCCTCCACAAATGCACCTATAAATAAGAGAATATGAGCCCTTGATATGTCAAGAACCCCATGCCCAAAAGTACTACCCCAATCCACCTCATACTCACTACATGGTTTAGAAAAGGTCTTCTTGGGAAACTTTCCTTAACTTGGGGATTGGCTTACCCAATAGGGCACCATGACACCCCTCCAATACCTAAATTTGGCAAAGTTTATAAGGTGAGCATTTGTTTAATTTGAAAAGGGGAAACATAATGCACTTGTTTGAGTGGTTCTTTTATTAAATGTGGCCTACTTGGCATGATTCATATGACTTGTGGACCCTTAGAGGGCGTATTTGCTTGTCTTTGCAGGACCTTGCCAGTTGAAAGTCATTCATGAAGAGACTAAGCCAATTAGACCTTCATAGGGGCATGAAAGCCCACCAGATAGATGTTGCACCCCACACATTGGAGGCCTAGGATGATGAACATTGCACCTTGGATGATGTCCCTAGCACATGTACGAGGCTCGGGAAAATAAAGGGAAGAGGACATCACCCTCCTATGCCCAAACATTTCTATTGGGTAGCAAGACGTCACACTTTTGAGGGGACGTTTGGCACATTTGGTGCACTTGGTGGTGTTGTGGGCTTGAAGCCCCACATTATAGCTTGATTTGGGGATGACGTGGCACCTTCCTAGCTTGACGTCCTAGCCTTTGGAGGCCTACTTTCACACGTGCCACCTTGGAGAGGAGCTTTATGGGCTTACATGCCATCATTTTGTAGTCCATGTGAGCAAAAGGAACAAATCGTTATGCTAGTTAAGCATTTTAATTTTGGTTTTAGCCTAAAATTATGGATTTAATTGTAAATGTGGACAAACATGACTTGGGTTTTCCTCTATATATAGAGGCAAGTAATTTTTCACTTTGACATAACTCATCACTTGTGAAATTACTCTTTGGACTGCAATTTCGGCCCTCTTGGACAATTCTGGCCTCTCTTTTTCTTGTCATAATCGATGCAACTCTTGTCTATTGGAGCATTAAAGGCTAGCGATTTCTCTTGATGGTATTTCTTGGAAAATCATTGGATGATTTTTGGTAGTAAGGGTTTCTTGCATGCTATCTTTTGGATTTGGTGAGTAATTTTCTGCAATTTATTGTCATCTTGCTTGTCTAAATTCAAGAAATATATCTTAAAGCCTAAGAGGAGTAAACGGGCTTACACCCTCCACCAAAGTTTATTTTTCTTTGCTATTGAAAGGCTATAAGGCTTGTCATAAGGAGTACGAGGGTTTACACCCTTGTTGCAAGGCTTGGCTAGGGTTCATTTCTCTAGGGAGTAAGAGGGTTTACACCCCTAGAAGATTCTAAACCCTAGTTCATCTTGGATTCCAAACTTGACGATTTGGATGGATTGTTGCTTTCTTGGGTTTCATAAGGGTTTAACTCTCAAGAAAATTCTTCTTCCTCTTTGGTTAATTTGCTTTCTAAGGAAGAGACTCCATTTACCCAATAACAAGGCACTAATCTTTGCATTGGAGATTGTTGCATTGATAAACTTGAAAATTGAGGTATTGAAATTGATTAAGTTGGATTTGAATTCTGCATGTTTTAGACTATCTTCTACATCAAGGGCGTTTTGTTTTGTCAAGTGATTAGTCTGCTGTAATAAACATTAAGCTACAGCCATTAGGGCTGCTGCAGAAAACACCATTTCTCTTACAATTTCTCCACTTTTCTACCGCTGAAATTTGCTTGTGAGCTGTGATAATTAATTTACTGCTAAAGGGCTATAGTTTGGGTGGTTTACTTGTTGATTTCAGTGGATAGAATTTGCTGCTGTAGCAAAAGTTTGCTACAGCCATAGGGCTGTTACAAATATTGCCAATAACACTCTTTTACAGCCTTCTTTTACCATCAAAATCTTAGTTTAAGCATTAGAATATTGTTTACTAAATACAAGCTTTGTTGTCCAATATTATCTGTTGATTTTGATGGTCTAATTTGCAGCTATTATAATTTTATTGTTGTTGATATATCATTGTTATATGCTGCAATTTTGGGACAGCAGGGTTTCTTGCTGATTTCCCTCTTCTTGGGGCTTATTTCATCATATATTGTCTTGGTTTGGGTTGTCTAACATCTGTTTTGCAGGTACTATCAATTGGCCTCTTTTTCCTCGACTTATACTCGTCCTCCATCATGCCTCAAGATTTTGTAATCGTGACCTATAGGAGTGGTTCTTTCAGCTCCTGGTCTCTCCCCTTGCAATCCCCCTAGGGTCACCCGGGAAGCCTCCCTTGTGTTGGACTTGTCCATCACTAAAACGAGGGGGATATCTATTGAGGTGACAGTGATAGGTGTCCCCAGTTGTGTCACACATTTGTTGTTTGGGTTGGGCTTTGCCCTAACTACAAATCGTGCAATAACACCTTCAAAGCAAGTTTTCTTATTTGAACACCAAAAAGATAGACAATACTTATAAGATGACTATAAAAGACAGCCAAAAATTTACATTAAAATAGGTACATTTCATAAAAATAATTGTAGATTAGTAATTAATTTTTATAATATCATATTGCAATCTAGTAAATTGTTTATCATCCTATCTGCAACTAGCATACAAATTGTGAACAAAAGAAAACACCCATGTTATGCAACTGAAAAAATGAGTTAGTAAAGAACGTTTAACATAGTTATGCATGCTGAAATGTAAAACTTTTATGCAGGTACGCATATGCTAACAGAGTATATTTTGCATAATCTGAAAGGAGGCATATAGGTTCCAAGATTCAACCTTAAGTGAATTTGCAATAAAACTTCAACCTAAAAAACATGACAGTGTGACAGTGTCTAATAAGTACAAGAAGCCATGGACAAAAAACACACCTCATTTTCATCTGGAAATTCAGAGCTCCCCATAAACAGCATATGCTCTACAGAATCCAGGATTTTAGAGTTATTGATGCTAAATACTAATAGTAGTATGAACACATTGAATAATCAATATTTATCATTTGAAAAAAAACGAAGCCTTACAAGGCATACTCTAAAAGAAGAAGCAGCTAAGAAATGCATATATTCTGAATTCATTTTCTGAAGGCTTCTCTGATCAGCATCTTAGAAAGTTTGGCTGGATGGGAGGTTGCAAGACTTTAATTTAGACATGCCTCCCACAAACATATTCTTGTAAAAAACCAAAAGTTCAGGAAACACGGCACGGCAATAACCTTGTGAAGTAGTAAACTATCTTGACAGAGCATACCTTCAGCAAGCTATATTCTTCCATGTTTTTGAACTCTATCTTTATATAAGAAAATAATTGGAACCTTCATAAGATAGATAAGTGTGCTAGAATTTACTGCAAATGATAAACAAACTTTTGATGAGATTATTAGATATTGGACCAAACCTTCGCTCTTGAGTTTATTATTCGAGAGTTAAATCAGCATCGGTAGAAGGTTCATTGTTGCTTTGTCAATTTTTAGAAAGGTTTTGATATGAATTTCCAATATATTTGCTCAAATAGAATATAGTTCCTGGGTGTTGCAAATATCAGAAGGAAGAGATGAAATTATAATACAAGTCATGTTTGTACTCTGCATGGCTTCTCTAGAAGCAATCTTATCAGTTAATATGATAAGCAACTTTCTGCCATCTGGCCATCTCATACACACTCCGCATTGATGGCCCAAATTAAWACATACAAAAGATAACTAGAAAGAGCACAGGTGTATTTTATATGAATGAATTAGTTGCCACCTAAGTCACGAGACACGTGGACACAGGACACGGAAATACGACTATCCGACATGGGCACGGTGACCCCCGGAAACAAGACACGAAGGACATGTTATATATATATTAAAAATATATATTATATATATAATGATTTATATATTAAATTATGAAATACACACAAGAAATTCGAACCATAAACTGCAGTTTTCTCATTAAGTCATCAAAATCAAAATGTGTTACATAGACACCGACTCCTGAGTCACTGCTACAGCCTACAGGCTACTGTAGGTGGGAATGCCAATGGCAAATACAAAATAAGGTAGAACTAGATACTAGAACCGTAGATGGAAGAATCCCATGGCACAAGACTGTCACTGGTCACTTGTCAGTAGTCATCTGGCTCCAAGTCATCATCATCAAAATCATCGTCGTTGCCACTGCTCTCTCCTCCAATCTCTGGCTGCTCTACATGATCATCCAATCCAATCTGTGGAACTGGATCTATTGTTGTGGAGAATGACCCCTCAAGAGGAATATCATCCTCAAAAGTGACAAGCTCTAGCACTAAGTCATTAAGATCCATGTTGGCCAATGCCAATGCAACACTATCGTCCAAACCCATATCATCAGGAAAGACATCCCACATCTTTGTCTTTCCCTTCACCCACTCCTCCCTTTGCCCGTAAATAAGACGGAGGTTGGTGTGCACATACACCATTGACTCTACCCTGGACTGCTCAAGCCTACTCTTCTTCAAACTGTACAAATTCCCATATGTGCTCCAATTCCTCTCACAACAAGAGGATGAAGTAACCTGAGAGAGGATCCTCATGGCTAACTCCTGTAGAGGAGGGCATGTTGCCCCATGAGTTGCCCACCAAGCATGGGGGAGGAGAGCATGTTGCCCCATGAGTTGCCCACTAAGCATGGGGCTTCTTAGCCCCACTGTCTCTGAGCACATCATACCTAGAAAATCTCCCGCTAGAAGTGGAGTACCCATAAAGCCTCCAATTCCCTAACAAAGGATGCTCCAACTCGAGAGTATCCGCCAAATGCCTTCTTCCTCCCTTCTGAAATCTCATGAACCATGTGAGGAGGGAATCTGCACGAAATAACACTACTAAGCCAATCACTGTTGTAGTATTTGGGATTAAAAGAGTGAGCCAAGCAATGGAAAGGTGTGTAGTTCTTATTCCACCTTTTGATAAGAATATCCCGTATGGTGGTGAAAAAGATCTATACTAGTGTCCCATACTCAGGTGACTCATTCTCAGAAATAATGGTCCTCATGGACTTAATCATGGAATCCCACCCTCATAAACCTCTCCTAGATGGGTTTGTCTCAGGTCTGTAATCAAAGAGATGATATAGTCCATGATCCACGGTAAGATCTAACCTATCCCACCAACCATCATCTGAAATTGTATCCTTGACCTTTTTGAAGAAGCTTGATCTGTGTTTCTCCAAAAAGACCAAAACTCTCAAATAACCATGGACCCAAGAGCAACCTTGACCTCCCTCAACCTCTTGCTATGATGAGGAAAGAGGATGTGGCAAACCGTGTATCTGCAACCTCAACAATGATAGTTGTGTGTAATTCTTATAGATTGTGAGGGCATTGGTATGGTTTTATACAAAATTGCGGATATGATGCATCCTCAATAATACTTTTGATCCATGTCACATCCTAAGCAATGGATTAAGTGCTAAATCAAGGAATTAACAATGCAAGGTGTCCAAAATATTTGTGGATATTTAGCTTCAACAACCATACCAGCAGCCTTGCAAACAAGTGCATTGTCTGTATTACTCTCCTGCACACAAGAATCAATTAATTCACATCTTCAATAACTTTAATGAACAACTCACCGATATATTGTGCATCCTTCTATTTTCCAAGAGCATCCACCACTTTCAATAACCTGTCCATTCAAGTTGAAAGATACCTCATGAAGTTGATGAGTGGATGACATATTGCATCTGTCCATCCATCTAAAACAATAATACTACCAATTTAAGAGGGCCAAAGTTACTTACTAGGTCTTCTAGCATTTTATCCACCTACTCCCTTGCCTTAACCAACAATGGTTTTAAGCTTCTCTAAACTAGGAGGCATGTACCCTGCTGGAGCCTCTTGAGTTAGACATCGACACATTTCAATAAACAAATGAGACCATAAAAATTTAAATGAGATGAAGTTGAGATAGCAAAAAAAACCCAATGGTAAGATTCAACTCATCTCTCACCTCTCTTGTTCAAATATCTTGTCCATTGGACCCATTGCGGGTCTCTTTCTTGTTGCTGCACCCCCACCCCCAAATGGGTAATTGCCAGATGGTTTCCTCAAGAATGGAAGAGAATCATCATTCTGGTTTCTGATGCTGTTGCCACAATCCCCGCCAACATTACCTCTTTCTAGTTCTTGTGTCTTGGATGCACTCACTCCTTGAGACATGGTCCAATTTCATTAAGGTGTGGCTTTCAAATCAGGTCCCTTACTCAAAGTGAGAAAAGCTTGTAACGATTCTTGGCAAAAATTAAATGTCCAAATAATGTTACCTCTCCTTTAACTGGACCTGCCTTGATGTCTTGAGATATTTCCAACAATCTGATAATTTTGATTCCTGAGCTTGTTGCCTTGTTTAAACGCATGTTTTCCACTGAATTGTTGTTGCACTTCTAATTTCTATGTGATGGAATACCAGGCCTAATTCCTGAAAATGAAGGAGGGAGAGCATGTAACATTAGTACTGAAAACTCCCTGTATGCAAAGGTAAAACATGCTCGTGCATCTGTGGTATGGTAGATTATGGCTTGGACTATCATATAGAGGAGATGGAGTTCATTCTGTCAAGTTATACACACTGGCTGGGCAAGATAACAAGGATGGAAGTGCTCTTCTGTGGTGTTGCTTGATTAGATCAAATGGTTGTGTCTTGTCTACCACATAAGCTGGCTTTGAGTTCTCAAGTAAGAGGCTCTGAGGAGCATGGCAAAATAGTCGCTAGTTGTGAGGCCCCTACTTTGGTAAGATGTCAGGGATTGTTCTGGCAGTGCCTGGAAACCTAACGGATTTCATCGGTGATAATCAGAGTTACCAAACCTCTAAGAATCCATTTTGAGAACGTTCAAGGACATAGAGATTCCAAGATCACTTCATCCTGATTACAAGTTCTGGGAGGAGCCGGTGGAGCCACAAGAGACATCTATGAGAGCAAAGTCATTTTTGGAGACAAGCTTGGAGTGGTGAGCAACACTTTCCTCATATGAGTGTTAACTTTTAATTTAAAATAAAGTACCATAAGTGTACCCTCACCCAAGTGCACATATAAGTTTGCATTTTTCAGTGGACAAGCTTGGAGGGTGAGCAACATCTTCTCCCAGACAGGGAGTGTTAAATTTTAATTAAAACAAAGTACCAATGCAAGTGTTTCTCACCCCTTAGGCACCTAGGTGAGAAAGTGCCTAATGTGGTCCTAGTCAAATTAATTTGTGAGATAAATTAAAAAGATAACTTTTATGACTAAAGTGGAGGGGTGGTGAAGAGGCTAAATTTCAAATGCACCCATCTAATCTAATCTTAACCATCGGATTAAGAAACTCCTCACCTTTCCTCATGAGGTTGATTAGGGTAAGGGGGTGCACCCATTCTTGTGTAGTTCATTTTTTCTTGTTGAGAGAACAAGAGAGCAAGAGAGAGGTCAGAGTCAAGAAAGAGACAAAGATTTGCCTAGAGAGCATCCCAAAGCAAAGAGCAAGACAGCAATGACAAAGAAGGAAGAATAAAGGACGTATTTAATCCGTGGAAAAGTCAGACATTTATCAGCATGAACGAATAATGTACTGCACTGAGAGTATTGCAATGTATCTCCAATGGCCAAGATAAATATTTATTACACTGTAAATCGAGGTAACTCAATAATAAATTTCACAGGTATTTTTCAGACAAACTGTAATACAGCTTAAGTTTAATTTTGAGGGTCAGACAAAGATCATGGCAAGGAGTTGTTCATATTGGAAGCCCTGAAATTTCCAAGTGAAGGCAATGTAATTTTTGAGACAAAATTCGAGATTAATTGTTGGGACAGCCAGAGATACAATGGATTTTTAGTTCAGAAATCGAGGAGCAAAGCTACAGGAATGTCCAGATGTAAATTTCAAGATGAAGAGGCCGTAAAAAGAAATTCTCTCAAGCTCCATAAAAGTTCCTCTCTACTGCTTTCCCAGTATTTTTCTCCTGTATTTGGTTAGACCTCAGCACCTTGTGTCTATTTTGAGTTTTGTATATCATGATATTTTATTTCTGCTGAAACGCTATTCTAATCCTTATGTTTTAGCTCAAGCTTATTTTCTTGTTTATATGTCAAACAAAGTAATAAAATGATATGTCAAACAGTGGTTGTAATCTAAGCAATGGAATAGGTCAAACATATATATAGCTATGTTGAAATAGTATGAAACAATGTCAAAACTGGTTTGGGTATTTAACTTCATTGAAAAATCAAATGTAGACCTAAACTGGGTTGGGTCCAAAATTTATAATAAATGAAAATGTGAGAAGAAGAAGGAGGAGGAAGCACAAGCAGATTCTTTTCTTTCTTCAACAATGGTCGAAAATCTCTCTCTATGGGGATATGAGAAGGGATCCCAATGGTAAGCTGTCACCTAGGGTTTTATTCAGAAAATCATGTAAAAGCATGCAAGAAATTAAACTACAAACTATTCATTCAAGAAGCTCGCGCAGTAAAATACTTACAATTCACCAAGAAATATCAATGCAAACCTAGTTGTAACACCTTCCATCAAGAGAAGAACCATAAATGCCAGCCAGTCCTTCTGTAATTCGTCCGTTGGACAAGGTCCCGACATCAAAGCTACCTCCATGGGCTCCATCTACAAGGATCAGAATAATGTCAATCAAGCATTTCATCATCAATATTATTAAACATATGCATAAAACTCATAATACATCAGTCAGCCACAGGATTTATACACAGTTTCCACAATACAAGTCTGGAGAAAAGGACAAAACGCCCTATTGGGCTATGCGTCCATGTAATAGCTGAAAGTTCTAAGAAACCCTGAATCGTGCTTCATGTGGTGGGTAAGTGATGTGGTCATGGATGTCCAAACAGGGTGCAAGAGGGTAGCCAAGGATGCAAAAATGTCATCCGTAAGGCGCTCTTTTGTAGAAGGCGAAATGCATCTACTATGGATGCTCTTTTTCCTTTATTCTCGTGATCTCTTTTATCTTTATCTTTTATTGCCTTTTATTTAAAGCACCGTGGACACACCGCCTGTGTGGTGACCAAGGTGACACACGCCAAGACATTTCTACAGAAATGAGATGGTTGGCTCGTGATGAGACCTTTCCCTTGGCCATGCAAACTAAGAGTCATCACTCGCTGCAGGACCAAATTAGTTTAAATAACAGCACTCACGTTAGAGGCCCATGGACCTAATATCGGGCTCGAGACCCCCTATCCTCGTTTTGTTTATTTATTTATGGGTTCTCTTTTCTTATTGAGAAGCTTTTATTGCTTTAGATCCTCGGGCTTAAGCATCTCTGTGGTTTTATTTTAGGTGTATCTTACCAAATTTTGTTTTACCTTCTCGGGCCTTTAGCCCCTTCTTCCTACAAGATAAGGTAACTCGGTAAATAGGACAACCTAAATAACCGGGATGTGGAATGGGATAGGTGAGCGGAAACAAGATGGAAAAGTGGTAGTATGATGGGAGCTGACGATGGCTTCTTAGAAACTCTGGCAAACCAAAACCTATAGACATCAGCTTGCTAGGGCATCCTGTCAATCCCCCCAAACATGGTCAAGTGGGCAAGTGTAAGATCCAAGCAGTTGTTATAAATAAAAGGAATCAGATGCACATATTCAAAAGGTTTGATGATCAAAGTGACACATACCATGATACCTGGACCAATTACCACATGGAGCAAGAGCCATCTTTGACACAGGACCAAACCGATGGTGATGGATGTTGTTGCTGCTGGCAAGATGTAGACGCTGGAAAAGGAAAAGGTGGGCCCTCTAGGGCCATGCTAAAGTCAATCCTGCTCTCGGTACTCCATGTCTAGGATCTGTGGGCCTCTAGACATGATCTCCTAGTTATCCCTTAAAGTGGGGGATAACATTCCCCATTACTTGGATCCATTTTGTTTTTCGTCCAAATTTGCGATAAATAATTCCTTGATTGTGAAGTTTATGTAACCCTTCTTTTTCCTCACGGATTAAATAACACCTTAATTTTGACTTATACCTTTATAAAACAACTCTTCGTAAAATGTTAGTAACTTTCTCCTTTCTTTATTTATTAGAGTGATTATATATCTTTCCTTCACTTAATATGCCTTAATACTTCTTTTATTTTCCTCATATATATATATGTGTGTGTGTGTGTGTGTGTGGAGCTTGGACAACCACTTTAGACTTTTTTACTTGGAAATTAGGAAACCCTTTCTCTTTTCTTTTTTTTTTTTTGTGGGGAAGGGGGCGGGTGGAGAATTCTTTTGAAGAGTTCGAATTATGATTTGACAATTTCTTTAATACTTCAAATACCGTTTTACTTAATCTAATATACAACCTTTTTTGAACTTAGGCCTCTTTGTTAATAATTTAGTGCAAAACGTTGACGACCCCACTATAATTACTTGGACTTTATTGAGAGGTAAATTATATCTTCACTTCGTATACTTTTTGAAACTTTATTGAGGGGTAAATTATATCTTCACTTAATAAATTTTTTGAAAACTTATGACTTACATGCTAACCTAATATGTCTATTATCTCAACTTGAGTTTATGTTTATGAAAGTTATGAAGCGATTCGTAGACAAGCTTGTGCGCAAAATTATTTTTCAATGCAATCGTGATTCTATTTTCCAACCGTCCTGATATTTTAATCTCCAAGCGGTGGTTGTACAGATGCAATGACAGTTTGCAAGGACACAGCTGTACAAATTGGTGTAAAGCAACAATTAATTAACTATACTAATCGAAAAATTAGTGTACGACAGCACTGTGTGGATGGCAACAAGTGTACGTGCAAATTGTAGCCGAAATTATGTATAGATGCAGACTGTACAGCAAATAGCGAACGGTACAGGCTTACAACGGATATGGTATGGCAGGTAGTGCGTATTTGTATGGCGGTCGATTGGTGGTTGTACGGGTCAAATTAATTTGTACGAGCATGCAGTGAGATCATACGGACAATGATTTGATCAATTTAATTATTGACCATACAACTTATAAAATTCGTTGTATTGTACAAACAATACGGTTGTTTATTTAATTCAATATATTTTCAATTAATTGTACGGATGTTTGGCGCCTATAGGTTCAAACAGATTTCTATAAATTAATGCCACTCCCTGATTGACAACACACTGAGATCCTTTTGCTTCATCCTTTAGTGTTTTTTTGATGACATAGATTACTTGAAAATATATATACTATGGATTTCTTTTGTAGGGGAATAACTTTTTTACAGAAATTTTGGTTTCTTCAAGCTTGCAGCGTAACAATTATTTTTTCAACAACAATTTCTGATTTTTTTTAAATGGCAAAATTCCCTAGCGTGGTCAAGGACTCATAGTTCCAAGAACTCTGAAAAATTGAGTGGCCAAAGGCCTGCAGTTTTGTTGCCAAGGGCAACGAAATTTTGACCAAAGGTCTAGTAGCCAATGTTGGAGATATTACACACTCACCTATAATTGTTTTCCTAAGTTTTACAGTCTAATGTTGAGAACTCTTCCTTAGATGAGAATATTCTCTCTAGAGAATATTCCCCTACAAAATAGGATGTTCATCTTCAGTTTAGAGTCAGTTAGACTAGTGGAAGTCGTGACTCAGTTAACTGATGATTGCATGGATCAGTTAACTAGGACTAGGTGGCAGTTCACTCCAATGTCTGTCAGTGAGTGTCTAGATCTCTCTAGATCACTAGTATGGCGCATTAGTTACTCATGTAACCTATATCTATTGTAAATTATTCACTCTTTGAGTGTGGAATACGGTTAATGAAAATTCTTCCATTCTTTCTCTCCTGCTTCTCTTTTCTTATATTTTCTCTGTAAATTGTGTATGTCATTTGCTAGCTAGATCTATTATGTGCAGGTTCAACACATTTACATGGTATCAAAGCCGGCGGATTGCTAGGAAAAAGACACACCAGACTCTTTTTGCAGGTATTGAAGATTGACGAACACAGAGAAGATGGATTATTCACCAACAATACTTCTCACGCCTAATAACTATTTGGAGTGGAAGCCAAAAATTCTGCTTCGACTCAGATGCAGAGGCTTGTACCAAATAACTATGGCAATGGAAGTAGAGCCTAATTTCGCTGATCARAAAAATGACYTTCTCAATAGACAAAATATGGCCATAGGATGTATCTGCTTGTCTATTTCTCGTGAAATTCTCCACCAAGTATATGATGTATCACAAGACTCCACTCCAAACGAATTATGGACCAGATTGGAGGTTCTATTCGRGAATAAAGAATATTACATGCARGAGGTTGAATAGATAGAGCCAGAAGAGAAGCCATCAGAAGATCAAGCATTTTATTYTGAAGAGTCTTCTACACAAGTATCTGCACAAATTTGTATTCCATTAATYGCAGATGATGTCAACTCCATTTCAKATTTGTTTTCTGAATTTCATGTGGAAGATATATTTCATGCACCTTAGGAGTCACATGCAGACACTTTTCCATGCACCATGCATGCATCTCAGGAGCAACATGCATGCATCATGCATGCATCTCATGAGACAAAAAGGGAGCTGCGCACATCAGATTCAATTATGATATTTTCTGAGCAAAAGTTGCAAAAAAAAAAATGGATATTTGAATTCCTCTCGAAAAAATATCCAATTTCAAAAAAAAAAATCGTCCAAAACGAAGTTCCGGAAGAAGTTATCATCATTTCAAAATCAACAAAATTTCAGCGTTTTTCCGGAAACAGCCGCATGGTTTCAAAGTTTTATACAAACTTTATTTGGATCTTCTTCATTACAAGAAGAGAAAGTGGATATGTGTGGACATCTCAATGGTGCATCTACTTCATCAGATCCATGCAAACATCTACATCTTCAACAAAATCTTCAACGAGCACAAACTTGCACAGTTGTGAGGTCTTCATGGAGTGCAGGACATGGTTGCTTAGCAACTGTTTTTTGTTCCTTCTCATTTTTTTTATGCATGGTAATTTGAGGGGGAGGGTTTCCCATGAGGTTTTCCCTCTTTCCTCGTTTTTTTTTTCAGTGTCTCATTCTTATATGCATTGTACAATGGGTACCTAACATGGCCTTGGTTGTCGAGACCCATTCATCATGTACACCCTAGTAGTATTCAGGGGGGTGTTGGAGATATTACACACTCACCTATAATTGTTTTCCTAAGTTTTATAGTCTAATGTTGAGAACTCTTCCTTAGATGAGAATATTCTCTCCGGAGAATATTCCCCTACAAAATAGGATGTCCATCTTCAGTTTAGAGTCAGTTACACTCAGTTAGACTAGTGGAAGTCGTGACTCAGTTAATTGATGATTGCATGGATCAGTTAACTACGACTAGGTAGCAGTTCACTCCAATGTCTGTCAGTGAGTGTCTAGATCTCTCTAGATCACTACTATGGCGCATTAGTTACTCATGTAGCCTATATCTATTGTAAATTATTCACTCTTTGAGTGTGGAATACGGTTAATGAGAATTCTTCCATTCTTCCTCTCCTGCTTCTTTTTGCTCATATTTTCTCTATAAATTGTGTATGTCATTTGCTAGCTAGATCTATTATGTGCAGGTTCAACACATTTACAGCCAAAGACCAAAATCAGACTTCGCTCTGATACCAAATGTAGCGAACCAGTTTAGTCCAAACTACACACATCCAAAATATTTGGAACATAATAAAGAAATCCACTAGGACAATAAATAAAAATGTTTGAGATTGAATATGAATAGTATGAGATACAACTAAGAATGAGGGTCGTATATATACCCACGCGGGGGTGTCCTTTCATAAGAGACATGACCTTTCATTATGGAGGTGTCTCTTCATTATTAATTAGTAATCATTGTTTATTGATTATTTTTATTTTTATATTATATTAATAATAATAATCTATTTTTAAGGTCACGGGCAAGCCAGACACAAAATTGGCGTACAAAACCCCCTTGTTTGTGGGACAAAGGACTCTACAGTCTTGAACGGTTTGCAAGATGGATTAGTGAGGTGAGGAGGCAGCAAGCTACAGCCCATCCCAGATATGTTTAACTTTTCCCTCTCTCTAACTTGTAAATCTAAAGACTAAAATTTGTACCGGTTTTTAAAAAAAATCTCTTTAAAGCTTAAATACGTGACCTATCAGGCTGTCCCTCTCTTTAAAGTTTGAAAATTAAATCAATATTCTAGTTCTTAGTACTTAGTGTTAAAATTTGCATGCAGCACATTAAATTTAAGATAGGGTTTGTAATGTTGCTTGGCTGAATTTGAATTTTGCAGGTTTCAACTTTCTTTTTCATTTATGTTCCATCATCCATGGCCTCAGGAGTCAAAGACCCTGCATGGGTCCATACTGAAATTATTGATAGGCTTATGTATTGCAAATATTACAAGAAGCAAATCAAGGGGGGAGGATTCATAGGCTCAAACAACACTTGGCTGGTGTAAGAGGCCAAATTTTCCCATGTGGAGCATCGAATGATCTAATTGGGCATGTTATGGCACAAGTTGTAGGTTGGGCAAAGCCCAACCCAACCAAGGAACGAGTGTTAAAACTATGGGAATCCTACACCCAATGTCACCTCGACGCAGGTCCCACACTTCAAGGGTGACTAGGTCACTCTAGAGAGGCAATCCCCGTGAACTTAGGGGGATTGAGACAGAGATGGAAGTAAGTGGAAATGGAGCCCCTATTGGTCAAGTCTAAATGGAATGAAGGGTAGGGAGAGATGCCTTGTAAGTTAAGTAAAGGTTGTGCCACAAGTATAGTGTTTTTCTAGATGAATGTACATGCTCGAGACACAAGAAAACACAACTTGCAACAGTATATGTTAGTTGGGTCAGCAAATTAAGCTTGTCCCTAATTTGCAGCAGTAAATAACAGTATATATCAGCAAATAAATGATACTAGAATTTGCTCAATAAGTGCTAGATATCAAGTAGAAAATGCAAGAGAAAGACTAGCTAAACTCAAGCTGAAAAGCCCAAGTTCTAGCACAAAAGATAAGGTTTTTGTAAACAATTGTCTGCAGCAAATTATATCAGCCTTATGGCTGTAACATTTAATGTATTACAGCAAGAAAATCAGCCACTAGAATCCCCTCAAATTTTGTCATAAACTGCGCTAGGACTAGGAGAGTATGTGTGCAAACTTTGAGACAAAACTAATGGTTGATAAGAGAGTTGTTTAAGCAAGTATGTTATGGTTTCTGCAGCCCTAATGGTTGAAAATGTAAATTTCTAACACCAGCAATAAGTAGCCCTTAGATGAGGACGCCATAGAGGCTGTGAGGTGCCCAAGGCACAAGGAAGACAATCCACTTTTGCAAGAAGTAAAAAGACCGAAATTCACGTTTCCCAATGCAATAATTTATATCTCCAATGCAATAAAAATATGACTAGTGCCTTTACTATTGGGTTAATGGAGTCACAAGGAGCTTAGAGAAGCTACCTCCTTGGGGGTGTAAGCCCTTTTACTTCCCAAGGCAAGTTTCTCTAAGCTAGGGTTTAAGCTTAAGAGGGTGTATGCCCTTATACTTCTCTTAGCAAACCCTTGTCAATGAGATGTCTGATGAAGCAATACAATGAAACAAAAATGGTGAAGACTATGGTGGGGGTGTATGCCCTTATACTTCCCACCTAGCTCCTAGCACAACAATACTTGACTTGAATAAAATGATAGCAAAAGAGTAAAAACCATACCAAGATCAAAAGAGATGCTAAGACAATCCACCACAAGAGCTGGAAAATAACCTTCCAAGGCTAGCGCATCACTTCTTCCATTAACCATTCAAAATTTCAGCCATACACAAGTGCACAAGAGCTAAATAGCTAAGGAGGCCGAAAATTTCAGACCAATACCTCTTGTGAGAGGAAAGTTATTTGATTTGAGATCATATGATCTCTATTTATACAAAAATTAGCCAACATGGCTTGTCCACAAAATAAGGAGTAAAACACAAGATTGGGGGTCAACAACCCTAATCTTTCCCCCTTAACATAATAATATTAAACAATTCACTTAAAATTTCATCTTTTGCACAAATTAAACCCTAATTTAGGATGACGTCACCCCTTTAGGGGACGTTTTTCCACTTTGAGGAGGACGTTGGTGTTGGAGAAGGATGGAAGGGCCTCCCAAGGCCATGTGTCAAGCATCTAGACGATCTCTTCTTGGTGAAAACCCTCTTCTCCTCAAAACGTCCAAGTGCAAGTGAGTGGCACCTCACCACCAAGCCCAAACCCCCAATACCATGACGTCATGCTCAAAAGTGGGACGTTTTTCCCCTCCTGGGCAAATCGTTTAGCAAGCAATGGGTGGGCTAGGTCATCCAAGTCATCATCAAGGCCGTCCAAGTCATCTCTCTCTCATCTGGCATGCAAGCCCCTAGCATCCAACCTGTGGGCTTGTAGCCCCATGGAAGCCCAAGCTAGGCTTGTTCTCCCAAAACTGTCAACCAGCTAAGTCCTGCAAAAACAAATGGACACGCCCTCCAAGGATCTCAAGTCATAACATCATGGTAAGTGGATCCAATCAATAAACAAACCATCTAAGCATGTGCATCAAAGATTACCATATCAAACAATTAACGGCTCAAAGAGACTCTGTGACTTGTCAAGCTCAAGTATGGGAGGGTTGACGAGGTATCCTACTGTGTAGATCTTGCCCTAGGTCAAGGAGAGCCTCCAAGAGGTCCCTCTTTAAGCCATGTAGAGTGTATGAGGTGGATGGGGTCAAGACACAATGGGCATAAGGCTCATGACATACAAGGGGTCATAGTGTCTCATTCATGGGTGCCTTTGTAAACGGTGTGTGGTACCTTCGTCCGCAATGCACTTTTTCCAAGCCCATTATTTGCCCTTTATCTTTCTTTCTTTATATTTTCTTTAGCACAAGGAGAGGTTGAAGGTCATTGCCCTGACGTGGTGACCAGATGGTGGCAATGTCACCCACAAATGCCTAATGGAAATGAGAAGGTTAGCTCGTGATGAGACCCCCTTTCTCCCAACCATGCAACTGTGAGTCACTGCCCTGGTTTGGTGACCAGATAATGACAATGTCATACCACTAGATATCCATGGACATGATAGGTCGGTTCGTGATGAGACCTCCTATCCTTCAATCTACCTTTCAGGCATTTCTTTGTTATATTATGGGTCCCCTTTTATTTAAAGATAAGCGTTTTATTGCTTTCTTGGGTGATCCCTGGCCGAAGCATCTGGAAGGTTTACATATGGATTTTATCTTTTACCCAACACCAAACCCTCTAGGCCTTTAGCCCCTTCTTCCAATAGAATGAGGGACAACCCCTTCTTGGGTCAATACACCCTAAAATCCCAAGAGATAAGGAAACGGAGGGGAATAATGATGGAAAATGGTAAGTATGGTCAGGAAAGGTACGATGGCTAATTAAGGGATTTCCCAGTGGCAAACCCATTCCCAAAGAAGACCACTTACTAGGGCACAATGTCAACCACCAAGGTGAAGCAGGGCAAAAGGCATAATGTCCAAGCACATATCATGAAATTTAGAGAAATCTAAGATACAACATAATCAAATGGCTTAGGTATTGAAATGATGCTCACCATACTATTGACTTGTACCTCATGGAGCAAGGCCCACTGCCTTCCAGAAGCCAACTGGTGTGGTGGATGCCATCTGTAAACCTGTGATCATCTGTGGTGGTGAGTGGGTTTTCCATCTATGCAGAGTGTACTGTTGGTCATGTAGTCTCTCGGCACTCCATATTTGCAACATGAGGACCTCAAGACATCATCTCCTTAGTTATCCACAAAATGGGGATAACATTTGGATCCTACTTGGGGACATGTGCTCGCCGTAGACTGCATGAGAACCGCAGCATCTCCTGGTAGACCTGTGCCTGCAAGTAAACATCAAATTGTCAAGTGCAATATGGCCTACTCATCCTTGCTCTCATATATCAAAACCCACTAAACTAGAAAAGAAAATTTTGACATTTTTTTTTTAATTCTAAACTAAGCATGAAATCAATATGCAAGTAGAGTAGAATGAAAAATGAAATTCATCTGAACTAGTATGAGCAATCAAGATGCAAATGCAGGGAAACAAAATGACTTACATGCTTACCT
>SNQJ01S0036990.1:38565-53167 GCA_010110895.2 Picea sitchensis
AGTTTAGTTTCTATTCTTTTGCTTGGTGCATTTAGCCTCTCTTGGCTATAGATTGCAGCCAGAATTCTCTTCTCGGTCAAGGTCAAGGTGCTCGGAGGGTGGCTTAAGGCCTGTGGTTGGGTGACGAGGGTATCGTCAATGGTAAAACGAGCACAATCCTCTATATTCTAACAGAGTTATTGTCTTTTTGTTCATGTCTAGGCTTGCTCTTTCTTTTGTCCCACATGAGCACAAGAGTTCCTTCATTGAAATCGGTGCAAGGTGTATTCTCATCGTATGGAGGCTCTGTGTTGACAGTATCTTTGATGATTTCTTTACTTTTCTCATCTTCCCTTCGTATAATATGAATAGATTTCGGCTTCTTATTATGGTACTGTGCAACTTTCTTTTTATCCCTCCATGGTAAAAACATTTCCACTACATCTTCCTGCATGAAGGGTAACTCAGATGGATCATACTCAAAAATCAGTGGAGGTATATCATGGTAGTGTTCACTGACATAGCTGGCCCCTCTCAGATTCATCACATGTTTATCTTTCTTCTCCCTGTTATGCAGGATCTCATACGTGCCATCGCCCATGGGAATATATGCATGTGTAAGGTTCATAACTTCATACTAAGGAAACCTCCAAGGGCTGAGGACCAAGTCCTTGACAAGAGCATCCCCCAAGCATCAAGGACATCGATTACCAATATATCCATGAGGACGCTAATATGTGGAAAGTCTATCAAAAATACTTCAACGTCTTCACATACTCCCAAGACCTTAACTCTTCTTGAATCAATACCACAAACATTTCCATAAGGTCAGGTTGTCTTCAAACCAAGTTGTTTCATTACCTTCAAAGATATGACATTTGTTGAAGCCCCTGAATCAAGCATGCAGTTGTTCAAGTGGAGGCCATTCATGCCTAATGAGAGATAAAAAGGTTGGTTCTTGTCTTTTGGCCGATACAGATACATGGTGTTTAGTAAGATGGGAGGATCCTCTTTCTCAGTTGGCACCTGTAATATCCTCAAAACTTCCCTTTTCACGGAAGGGATCTTACACATCTTTGGTACTGGAACAGTCATATTCAACTTTCCAAACATGTTTGCAACATCGATATTAAATTGAATCTGCAGGAGTTGGCTAAGGAGGCAACTTACATACCAGCGATGGAGGTGGTGGAGCCATCTTTTTTGCTGGTGGAAGAGGATAATCAGGTTGTGACGGAGGGGCTGAAGCATTCTTTCTTCTGTAGACTAAAATTTCCCTCCTCTTTAGTTCCTTCTTCTGATCATCTGTCAAATTACTTAAGGCCCAGAGTCTCCCCTCTCTTTCTCCTATTCTTTTGGCTTTATCGACCAGAACTTTAGCAGTCTGTTCTTCATTGAGATTGCAAATCATGAAGTTTATATCGTCGGGATAATCTCCGTCTTTTCGGGGGCATTCATCTTCCCTGTGGGGCTCTTGGCATGGGAGACACCAATCTTCTAAATCAATTGTCCCAACAGTGTCAAAGTGTCTGGGGCCTTTGCCTCTTGTTGAGGTCTTGGCTTCCAACCGGTGGCATCTCTCTGTTGTCTAGCAAACTGAGGTCTGGGAGTAGATTGATTTCTTTCCACCATAGTCATATGGTTCATAAGTTGATTTCTTACCTGATCAAACTGAGTATTCATCTGGTCTATCTTCTGAGTCAGGAGAGCAATTGGATCAAGAGCGTTGTTGTTGGAAACCTTAGTCCTTGATTTTGTCTTGTTGCGGGGATACTGAAAAGATTCTATTTTTGAATCAAGGAGATTCTCTTCAATGTCGATATTGAACTCTTTAGCTTGTGCCAATGTTGTGGGCTTTTATCCTTAAGAATGTATTGGAAATGCCCTTCAAAGGCATTCATGTAAAGGAGACAAACTGATGATGTTGTAGGACGGTAATCTATTGGAATTTGATTGTGCAACCTGTCAAATCTTGAAATGAATTCCCTTACCGTTTCATTCTCCTTCTTCTTTATTTGATTAAATTGAGTTGCAAGCGTCCCACCATATGCTTTTAAATAAGGCGGTAAAGGCATCATAGGTCGTGATCTAATTATCAGGGAGTCCCTTAAACCAATCAAGAGCCTCCTTAGTCAATGATGAGGCAAATAGTCTCATGGCCACATCTTCATGATCAATACCTGCATTGTCCATATCTCAGCCCATAACATAAATGTGGTCTTCGGAAGTTATCACATTGTTTCCTGGGAACCTTGGCAACCACTTGTTGACATTTGTTGGCATCTGGTTAGGGTAACCTTGGATATTGGCCATATTAAGGGGTTTGTAGAGGTCTCTTGCCCAAGGGCGAGACATTGGAGCAAGGGGAAGGGATTTATGGAAAAGGGTTTTAGCAACAGGAGACATGAGAGGAGGCCTTCTTTGGTAAACCTTAGAGGAAAGGAAGCTTCTGGGAAGGTGGAGTCGCCAGATGAGCTCATCAAAGAGGGTGGAAAGGGAACATCCCTTGGGTGGAGTTGCCAGGTAAGATAAGGATAAGGCTTTGGGTAGCTTACCAAAGTGTCGTTAGGGTTCGGAAAACGATTCAAAATCCTCCCCGACAACGACGCCAAAATGTTATGGCACAAGTTGTAGGTTGGGCAAAGACTAACCCAACCAAGGAACAAATGCTATAACTATGGGAATCCTACACCCAATGTCACCTCGATGTAGGTCCCGCACTTCAAGGGTGACTAGGTCACTCTAGGGAGGCGATCCCGGTCACCCTAGGGGGATTGAGACGAAGATGGAAGGAAGTGGAAATGGAGCTCCTATAGGTCAAGTCTAAATGGAATGAAGGGTAGGGAGAGATGCCGTGTAAGCTAAGTAAAGGTTGCCCCACAAGTATAGTGTTTTTTTGGATGAATGTACCTGCCCGAGACACAAGAAAACACGGCTTGCAACAATATATGTTAGTTGGATCAGCAAGTTAAGCTTGTTGTCCCTAATTTGCAGCAGTAAATAACAGTATATATCAGCAAATAAATGATACTAGAAGTTGCTCAATAAGTGTTAGATGTCAAGTAGAAAATGCAAGAGAAAGACTAGCTAAACTCAAGATGAAAAGCCCAAGTTCTGGCACAAAAGATAAGGTTGTTGTAAACAGTTGTCTGCAGCAAATTATATCAGCCTTATGGCTGTAACATTTAATGTATTACAGCGAGAAAATCAGCCACTAGAATTCCCTCAAACTTTGTCAAAAAGTGCGCTAGTACTAGGAGAGTATGTGTGCAAACTTTGAACCAAAACTAATGGTTGATAAGAGAGTTGTTTAAGCAAGTATGTTAGGGTTTCTGCAGCCCTAATCGCTGAAGATGTAAATTTGTAACAGCAGCAATAAGTAGCCCTTGAATGAGGACGCCCTAGAGGTTGTGAGGTGCCCAAGGCACAAGGAAGACAATCCACTTTTGCAAGAAGTAAAAAGACCGAAATTCACATTTCCCAATGCAATAATTTATATCTCCAATGCAATAAAAATATGACTAGTGCCTTTACTATTGGGTTAATGGAGTCACAAGGAGCTTAGAGAAGCTACCTCCTTGGGTGTGTAAGCCCTTTTACTTCCTAAGGCAAGTTTCTCTAAGCTAGGGTTTAAGCTTAAGAGGGTGTATGCCCTTATACTTCTCTTAGCAAACCTTTGTCAATGAGATGAAGCAATAAAATGAAGCAAAAATGGTGAAGACTATGGTGGGGGTGTATGCCCTTATACTTCCCACCTAGCTCCTAGCACAACAATACTTGACTTGAATAAAATGATAGCAAAAGAGTAAAAACCATACCAAGATCAAGAGAAATGCTAAGACAATCCACCACAAGAGCTAGAAAATAACCTTCCAAGGCTAGCGCATCACTTCTTCCATTAACCATTCGAAATTTCAGCCATACACAAGTGCACAAGAGCTAAATAGCTAAGGAGGCTGAAAATTTCAGACCAATACCTCTTGTGAGAGGAAAGATATTTGATTTGAGATCTTATGATCTCTATTTATACAAAAATTAGCCAACATGGCTTGTCCACAAAATAAGGAGTAAAACACAAGATTAGGGGTCAACAACCCTAATCTTGCCCCCTTAACATAATAATATTAAACAACTCACTTAAAATTTCATCTTTTCACAAATTAAACCCTAATCTAGGATGACGTCACCCCTTTAGAGGACGTTTTGCCACTTTGAGGAGGACGTTGGTGCTGGAGAAGGATGGAAGGGCTTCCCAAGGCCATGTGTCAAGCATCTAGACGATCTATTCTTGGTGAAAACCCTCTTCTCCTCAAGACGTCCAAGTGCAAGTGAGTGGCACCTCACCACCAAGCCCAAACCCCCAATACCATGACGTCATGCTCAAAAGTGGACGTTTTGCCCCTCCTGGGCAAATCATTTAGCAAGCAATGGTTGGGATAGGTCATCCAAGTCATCATCAAGGTCGTCCAAGTCATCTCTCTCTCATCTGGCATGCGGGACCCTACATCCAACCTGTGGGCTTGTAGCCCCATGGAAGCCCAAGCTAGGCTTGTTCTCCCAAAATTGTCCACCAACTAGGTCCTGCAAAAACAAATGGACACGCCCTCAAAGGATCTCAAGCCATATCATGATGGTAAGTGGATCCAATCAATAAACAAGCCATCTAAGCATGTGCATCAAAGATTACCATATCAAACAATTAACAACTCAAAGAGACTATGCGACTTGTCAAGCTTAAGTATGGGAGGGTTGATGAGGTATCATATTGGGTAGATCTTGCCCTAGGTCAAGGAGAGCCTCCAAGAGGTCCCTCTTTAAGCCATGTAGAGTGTATGAGGTGGATGGGGTCAAGACTCAATGGGCATAAGGCTCATGACATACAAGGGGTCGTAGTGTCTCGTTCATGGGTGCCTTTGTAGAGGGTGCATGGTACCTTCGTCCGCAATGCACTTTTTCCAAGCCCATTATTTTCCCTTTATCTTTCTTTCTTTATATTTTCTTTAGCACAAGGAGAGGTTGAAGATCATTGCCCTAGCGTGGTGACCAAATGGTGACAATGTCACCCACAAATGCCTAATGGAAATGAGAAGGTTGGCTCGTGATGAGACCCCTTTCTCCCAACCATGCAACTGAGAGTCGCTGCCCTGATTTGGTGACCAGATTATGACACGTTCACCCGTGCTCGTCCACAGGCATGTCCACTCAACAGATCTTCTTTCCCATTGCATTACACAAGAGAGTCATCTGGACTTTCTCATCAACTCTTTTGCTTAGAGGAGGCTAATACATCATTTGCATTTCTGTTCTCATGACATTGCACCCAACACTTTGGGATTTCACACGTTCACTTGTGCTCAGCTACAGGCACGTCCAACTCTGCAGATTGCCTTTCTCACTGCGTTACAAAGGAGAATCATCTGGAGTTCTTCTCAACTCTCTGAATGGAGGAGGTCATCTCTACGTTCCATATCTGTCTCAAATAGGAACCACACACCCTTCTTCGGAGCTTTCTCTCGGGTTTGTAAGCTAGAGAAAGTCTCACATAGCTGCAATGGTCAACATCTCTGAGGTTTGTAAGCTGGAGATGTCTCACATAGCTGCAATCATTAACACCTCCCCTACCTGAGCTTGATAATCAACCTAAAAAGAAGAAGAACATTCAAAGTTATTTTCCACCTTGCCCCAGCTCTATTAGAGGCTCTCAACCAAGTCAATCTCAACCCACCTTAGCTATAGCCATTGGAAGAAGCAATACAATGAGTTTTCTTTTGAATACTTTGCTAGATGGTGGTATGATGCAGATAACCCCTTCAATGTTGCCTGCTCACCTTATTACCAACCTATGTGGGATTATGTTGTTGTTGCAGGAAAGGGCTTCAAAGGCCCTAGTATGTTTGACTTTAGGGGTTCTCTTTTGCACAAAGAGGTTTTATCCATGGATGAATATTTGAAGGATTTAAAAGATTCATGGGCCAAAACAGGCTATACCATCATGTCAGATAGATGGCCTGATGCAAAGAACCGTACAATCATAAATTTCCTTGTCTCTTGCCCTCAAGGAACTATGTTTTTGAAACCGGTTGATGCATCTGACAAGGTGAAAGATGCAAACTTGTTATTTCAACTTTTGGAAGAGATTGTTGTGATAGTGGGGGAGGAAAATGTTGTTCAAGTCATTACAAATAATGCATCTCACTATGTTCTTGCTAGTAAGATGTTAGAGTCCAAATATAGGACAATATTTTGGACCCCATGTGTTGCACATTGCGTAGACTTCATGCTTGAGAATATAAACAAACACGATTGGATCAAGAACGTTGTAGAGCAAGCCAAATGTATCACAAAATACATACACAACCACTCATGGGTATTGAGCCTAATGAGGAAAAACATCGGGGGCAAGGAGCTTGTTAGCCCTGCCATCACGAGATTTGCAACTCACTTCCTCATGTTGCAATATTTCATTTCCCAAGCACAAAACTTGAAAAAAACATTTAACAAGGTTGAATGGAATGGATCTCAGTGGGCTCACGGACAAGATGGAAAAGAAACCAAAAAGAAAGTTTTTGAAAACACTTTTTGGAAAAAAGCAGAAGAGGTTGTGAAAATTGGTGAGCCCCTTGTTAAGGTGTTACGATTGGTGGATGGGGAAAAATTGGCCATGTGTTACATCTATAAGGCTATGGATTAGGCAAAGGAGCAGATAAGGACAGTCTACAAGAATAGAGTAGCTAAGTACAGACCTATCTGGGAGATCATTGATAACAAATGAAACAATCAACTCCATCGCCCTATACATGCAGTTGGGTATTTCCTGAACCCCAGGTATCATTACAAATCTCAGTTAGGAGAAGATCCCACTGGGGAGGTCAAAGATGGATTGTACAAGTGCTTGTAGCACATGGTCCCTGATGAGGCAAAGCAGCTGGAGGTACATCAACATATCAGTCCTTTTTCTAGAGCCACGGATACCTTTGGAAAAAACTTAGCAAAGATTGCAAAAGATGTGAACCAACTAGGTAAGCAATTCCAAAGTTTTTTTAAATTCAATTGTTTAAACTTTAAACTTTAAATACTTGAATATTTAGCCAAAGTCAAAATCTAATTCGTTCTAGTAACTTTGTCTTTGTAGCAAATTGGTGGGAGTTATTTGGTAGCCAATGTCCTCAATTGCAAAAGTTTACATTTCGAGTCTTGAGCCAAACTTGCAGTGCTTCTGAATGTGAGCGCAATTGGTTTGTCTTTGAGCGAATTCACACAAAGAAGAGAAATCGTTTGGAACAAAAATGGTTAAATGATCTCATCTTCGTGCAGTACAACCTTCGGCTAAGAAGCAACCAGTTGCTAAACAAAAGACCTGATACAAATCCCATTGTGTTGGATGATATTGATCCAACTTCAAAATGTGTAGAGCAGTCTCACCCAACAAAGTTTGATGTTGATTTTGATATTGATAACTTAGGTTTGGGTTTGGATTCAAATCCACTAGGAGGAGTCGGAGTAAGCGAAGCACCAAGCATGGCACATGCAAGCACTAGTTGTACAACTCAACCAACTCGTGCTACAACTACTACTTCTGCAGTGGAAGATGTCCTTGAGGAGTCCAAGGAGCCCGAAGACTCTGAGTCGAACGATGATTTTCTAGTTGTAGTCAATTATTCCATTTCTAGCAATGGTGATGAGTTTGATGATTGACCGTGTTGATCAATGATATGTAGTAGACCAAGAGCTTGTACTTGTAGGATGTAACATGTTTTATGGACTCTAGACTCATTTAGAGCCTGACTAGTTATGTATTTTTTCGTTTGTATGTATTGCACTCAGTGCCATTTTGATATATAGGTGACCGAGTTGATGTTCGAGTCCGAATTTAAAAACACTTCTCTACACTTGGCATTCAAATATTTAACTTGGAAAGCACCCTCCCTCATGGACTTGGCATTTTATATTATTTTATTTTTAGGTGATCATGATTTAGATTCCTTGAGGAGCGTTTTGCACATGAAGAGGACAAGTGGCACTTTGCATGCACCTTGTATGAGCTTGAAATTTGAGGAAGATAACATGTGGCATCCCATTTATTTAGCATATTTTCTTTAGTATTTTGTATGGGCATTTTGTGCCCACTTAGGCAATATTGTACTATTTTCTAGTATTATCCTTGGAGAATAAAATGGATCTAAGAAGGAAAATACTATTTTATTGTAGAAGGAGTTGAGCTCAAACCTGTATAAGAGCTTGCTCTCTCCCTCATTTGGCAATGATTGGATTTGGGAGAACTCCCTTAGAGCTTAATGAAATATCTATTGGATGTGTTTGGAGGATCAACGAAAAAACTTGTAGGTGAGGATATCTTCTAAACTTTTATGCTATATTTCTTGCTGGAATTATCTTGACGTATGCTCATGGAGTATGAATTTGGTAACCTTATTCCTATTTCTTTTATGTTATCAATGGAGTATTGTTTATGATTGCATGTCTCTCTACTTTGGGATGAATTCACATACATATTATTCCTGATAACCATAATCTTCATGAGCATTAGATGGTATCTACTTTAGTAATATCCTTGGTTATACTTCTGCAATTTGGGACAGCAAGGAAAGGGTTAATATAGCTTGTACTTTGCAGCCATATTGTTCCTGTTTCCTCATTAGGATAGCCTTGCATTTGAGCCTTGATTTGACTCCATATGCCCAATGATAAGACACTAATCTTCGATCCACTCATCCATTTTATTTAGTTAACTTTATCAACTTGTTTTACTAGAGCCATCTCTTCATTTTCACGTTGGACTTCACTACATAAGCTTTAGTAATCCTAATGTAGGAAAGCCCCCTTGAGCCAAAGTAGAATCGGCCTAAAGTGTGAAGAGGGTTGGTGAGGTGAAATTGGCCTACCTCTTTGTTCCTCCAAGGCCTTGCTTAAGCTTTAGGACTTTATCTCAAGAAGTGAGGGTTTGTGAGGAAACAGGTTGTAAAAATCCCTCCCCTGTGGGTTGCACATTCATAACCCACGTCAATAGGAAACTACCACATGTCCTTGGCGGGAAAGTTCAATAACTCTCAAAATATGCAAAATTTGGCATTGGTCGCTCTACAACCAACTTCTCCAATGAATCCTTAAGCTCAATTAATCCATTCAGTCCTCTTATACCCATTCAACAAACAACAATGGAGTCGAACCCCTATGGATACCTTCCACTCTCAAGATAATAAAAGTGCATGCATAGTGCAAGTAAACAACAAATGCAAGGAATACTTATATACAAGGAATGTCCCTACCATGGCACTCAATGCCTAATATGCAGTAACATTCATACATGCGGAACATGAAAAAAATACATTTCAAGGACAATAAATAACAGAGAATAGCCAAATATTTTCCATATTCATAAACAACACAAGAATACTTTTCTATTATTGAGAACTGTCCAAGAAACTAGTTGTGCACAAGCAAATTTCCACCCAACCATAAGTATTCGATGAGAAAACCACCCCCATGTTGGGCTATGAGGCCATCGGGGTGAAAGAATCCATTTCACAGGGTTCTCTTTCACTAACCTAACTCAATTGCCTTCAATGCTCGACCAATAGATCCCCACGGAGAGCTCCAAGCAACTCTACCAATTATCAAACCAATTCATGGCATTCTACTTCACTGCCCTACAGAACACCAAGAAGGCCTACTCCTCCTTTGTTCCACAATCCCTCAAAGTGTCCACCCCTATAGTACTCTCTAGAGTGTGAAAAAAATCCCAATTCTTTGTCTACCTTCTAGAAATTGCCAAAGGAGTATCCTATGAGCGACAATTCACTAGGGTTCCAGAATTCCTATGTGCCTAGCCCTCCAGATTGTGAAGAAAGAGCCCAATTCATTGTCTACCTTCTAGAAATTGCCAAAGGAGTATACTATGAGCAGCAATTCACTAGGGTTCCAAAATTCCTATGTGCCCAACCTCTATGCTCCTTTGAAACTTCTGTCCTCCACCCAGGTCCACTCTTAATCTTCTTATAGGTGTTGTTTCTTGGTTACTCTACAAATTGGTTTCTGGTTTTTTTTTGGTTTATGGTTTTCTGCTTATCATTGAATATTCCTTATTCGTGGTTCACAATGCCTCTATATATATATATATATAGAGAGAGAGAGAGAGAGAGAGAGAGAGATTGCTTCCTCCCTCCTATTCTCCTGAACTATTTATATATATATATATATATAGAGAGAGAGAGAGAGAGAGAAAGATTGCTTCCTCCCTCCTATTCTCCTGAACTACAATATTTTCTAGCGTGACTCCATGCCCTTGACAAGAGTGGGAAGTCAAGGAAGATGATGGCTAGCATTACTTTGTCAAAAGAAATGGTATGCTCAACCCATGCTTCCATAACTATGTGAAAGACCTGTCCAACTAACCTCTTACGTGCATTCAATGATTGGGTTAATAAATCAAGTGGAATAGATGGTTTCATTTAAAGTACCTGATGGAAAAGAAATGAGTTCTAAGACTGACGCTTGGCATTATAGCGTTTATTTTCACTAAGGCTCACTTTCCTCTTCCCCTCTAGTGGAATCATAGCCCCTCTCATGTTCTGCACAACCAGCTTGGACCATTTTATATTATATTTCAACATGAATATTTACATAGCTTAATTTTGCCATGAAAAGCTTACCAAATGATCTCTATTATTATATTTACTGTTTTACATGATACATGCCTAGCCATTCACTAATCTGGCCTTGGCCTTGAGCTCCACACTAGCATATTTACATCATTTACATAATATGATTCAATACAAATCCAGGGGTCAAAACTGGGGTATTACATAATTCCTCATCAATTTACATAAATTTTCTCAGAAATGCTAAAACTTTTCGATAATATTTCCTCTCAAAAGTCATCATACAAATGCAAAGACTTCTGGCTTTGCATGCATAAGAACCCTAAAAACATAAAATAATCTATGTGCAATGCATGAACCATGAACCTGAAATTAATACCAACTTATAAAATTCATCCATCGTCTAATGTATAAGAAAGATGCCTTCAGTACCTTAATATTATACATATGCAAAGACTTCCTGGCTGTGCATGCATAAGCACCCGAAGTGCATATGCACAGAATAATCTACATGTAACACATGAACCATGAACCTTGGAATTCTCAGCAACTCAAATGATTCCATGAAGAGTTGATTTCGACAAAAGTGTTAAATGATTCCAGGAAGAGTTGATTTCTACAGAGAAGTGTTAAACTATCACAATTGATTATACCACTGATTCTAATACCTGTTATTATTCCAGTATACAAGTAAAACATGATCAAAATAATTTTTACTCATAAAAGCATAAGAATTTGAGGCATTGTTGACTCAACTAGTTAGTTTACAGGCAGATCCTTCATAGAATAATATCACCTTTAAAGCGAAAGTTGCAGCAGAAACCGGTCAATGTATAGATAAACAGGTAAAGATAACTATACCACATAAATCTTTGAAGGTCACTGTGAGCGAATAAAACTAACCTAAAAAATGTGCAAGGCCCTGGGCATCCATTGGATCAGAGAAACTCCCCACTCCCACGCACATTGCTGCTGCTGCCTGACAATGCTTGATTATTAAGTAGCAAGCTTTCAAGCATCTTAAGATTAAGCAATTCACTAAATCCACTCATGCACCATTTGTAAATTACTAAATTATATATACAATTTCTGAAAATAGGATAAAAGATGCAGAAATCAAGATTTAATGTACAACTAAAGAATACTCACATATTTAATAAACATCTAAAAATAAAAGTAGAACTAAATCTGTAGCTGACTGCATTCAAAAACTTTTATACCAAAAAAGAAAGCATCAAATTCAAACTATGCCATCTATTAAAACATCAAGACAAATTTCTTACAGTTATTTCATGAATATCAAACTGTGCTACATCCATAGAATATAGGCTGCATGTATAGTACATGAGGTACCTTGTAGGAAAAACAAGGAACATTCACCAATGGGATTATAAACTCAACGCCTTGTACCTGCAGAAGTTAGAACATAGTCTCAAAAGAACTTTCCAACATTTGTAGCTTCAGCATATTAAAAGGTGCTAGGACGTTGGTCGAAATTGCCGAAAGCTCCTCGGAATTTTTTCTTGAAAGTTTACCATGAGGTAATAACGAAATCCCTGAAGAAATCCCAGTAGATGTTGTTACTAAATATGCTGATGTTTGTAATTCTTATAGAAAGCTTTCATTTCTTTGGTGCTTTGTTGGTCGTGTGTCACTGGAGGCTGCAATCACAGCATCTGTAAAAGAGGTCTAGAAACCTCATCTTTGGCATTGCATTAGCACTCCTAGCCTCACAAAAGGCTTCTTCCATTTTTCCTTCCTTGAGAAGGAGCATGTCATCATCGCCATTGCTCGTGGACATTGGGTATGCAAAAATACTCTAGTTGTGTTTTCATGTTGAGGGTTTTCCTGCTGACCAGACTAGAAATTTCGAAAATCTGCCCAATCTGAAATATCCACCTCACTTTTATGAGGTCACAGATCTACTCCATAAAGTTTTCAGTCTTGGCACTGAAACTAATTTCTTCAACAGCCCTACAAGAAACTTCAAATCTGCCCAACACTGCTTCTAGGCAAACTCAAGAATGTGGACACCGCAAAGACTTCAAACATAAAGATCATTACAGCAGCCTTTAGGGCAAGATCTATCTCAATACACAGATCTAAAAATTACTTCAATTACAGCAGAAATATCACCACAACAAATCAAGTCTGAATGTTTCCCTAAGCATGCTAAAACAACATAGCATTCAGCCCCATTGTCGTAATATATCAACATACTAAAACAGCCATGAAACCTGCCCAATACATGAGAAAAAATCAGATCTGAAAATCAGATATGCAATCACAAATTTAGGACAGAAATGCTACACTTTTTATTATCACAATAAAGAAGATAAAGTAAAAGAACTCAGCTCATCCCAAGCAAGGACTCTTCAATGCATCCTAAACACCCTAGCTAGAGCATCCACAATCATTGCAAACCCTAACCAGAAATACAAAGGTCAAACAAGGCATCCCACCAAGCTCTACAAGCCCATCCTTAGAGCTTCCAAACAAACCAGCATCACACCAACTGTCAAATCCCAAAATCTCCCACTTGCATCACAGAAGATATTAACAAGAATCACACACTTGCATCTCTCACAAGCCAAGGAACCGTAGCACTAGCATCCCACAAGCACTAATCCTTGTTACAAGAGTAAAATATGATCTTCCAAGATTCTCCAAATATCTAGCACCGCATCAACTATTAATCTCTAAGATACCAATTAGTTAATCTTAACAAATACTCTCCTTCCTTTATATAGAGTCTAGACTAAAGTGAGGGAGGCTAACAATAAAACATGGACTAAGTCCACAAGTAACACTTGACTAAGTCAACAAACAAAGCCCCTAATGGGGCGCTCCTCAAAACAAGGTGTCAATATGTCACACTAGAGTTTGCCCAACCCCCAAGGAGGTGTGCCTTCCAAGCTAGGTGTAATGTCCCCATTTTGGGACATTATAACATTACAACATTTCAGAGTGTATGCCTACCCGAGTAGCCAGATAGGGGTGACAAAGAATTCGAGAGATATTGAGGGGTTTATTTGGGCCCAACTTGCATCGTTCATCATCAGGATCCATTCCGCACAGCTTGGCTTTGGTTTTGTTGCATTCCGACGATTTCTGTAATTTTGAGTTATTCTGGGTCATATCTTAATTAAATTCACTAAGAAGGTCATCATGGACACATATTACTTGGAGAAACCTCTTAGTCTGATAGCTCATCGGAATCGGGAAGAAGAGCACTACAGGATAAGATGATGAGAAGTGACTCTCAGTGGTCGGAGAAGCCATAAGGATGTATAAATCACTTTTTAGAGGTAAAATGGTTAATTAATTAATTAATTAAGTGATTTAATCAAGGAATAATAAAATAAAGTTAAAGTCACTTGGAGGGAAAAGGTCAAAAACGAATTAGGGTTTCAGCAGCGAATTAGGGTTTAGAAAAGCTATATGAGAAGGGCCAGCGACCTAATTCATCATTATGCAGATTATGACTTGTCATTGAGGAGAGAGGCGCATCTCAGGAGAGATAGTTCAGTGGATTCCAGGAGGAAGACACCAGTTGGCTGATTTCGGTGTTGAGAGACACCCTAGTCACCAGGAAGATCACACAGGTCTTCCATCATCCTTTAGCAGCAGTTACTCAGTGTTCAACAGCAAGGGCACATTCATCCAGAGGGAGGGCGCAACTTCTGGGAGGTTTAGAGATCGACTTGTCCCATCCAGGGAGAATTCCGAGATTTCCCTCCGACCCATTTGAGAGGAAGACAATGAGCATGTTTTGTCTAGTTCCTCGCCAGATTCCGACGGAGGAATCATCTGGGGCGCATTTTCCAGACTTGGGAGTGCGACACTTTTGGCAGATACATTCAGGGTTCCCGAGCGAGCATCGGGCCATATTCAGGGAAACCCTTCCGACCCATTTCCCAGTAGACCAAGGCGGTCATTTGGAGACGCATCTCGTCTGATTCCGACGGTGGAATCCCTAGGACGCATTTTGCTAGAGAAAGAGGGGC
>SNQJ01S0036990.1:82389-106808 GCA_010110895.2 Picea sitchensis
AGGTGCAGAATTTTGTTGAAGGCTATTTCTATAAGCAAAGTGAGGATGATTTTGTGAATGTATACGCACAACAATTGTAGAGCTAGCTAGTTTCTCCAGATCCTTTACTATATCTGCTCGCAACTCTGTTACAAACGTTGTCTAGGTTGTCCGAACGATCCTTTCTCTAACATCCTTCTTCTTTGTTATATTTTTGAACAACATAAGTGGAATCTTCCCTCTATGCAATTGTTGTTCCATTGACGAAAACAAATCTGAATACGTATCGAACAATTGCAGCTGCAACATGGAACAGTGCAAGATTTGTGTAACTTATCTGGCATACATGCAGACGTGAAAGTAAAGAACAAAACTGAATATGAAAAGCGGTACCATTGCCTTGTCGTTGTCTGAATCTCCATCCTTTATATGGAGAATGTGTTGCGACCCAAATTTTCTTGTCAGTGTCACAACAGCCCCAATCGTTCCGATTGGGTAAATATCAGTGCTCTGCGCAAGCTGGCTGATAGTCAAGTCTGGGAGGAAGCGATATTCTGAACAAATAGCAGGAATTTTTTCCACAATGCTTGCTTCGTTGAGTGAAATAATTCGATCACAATCACCACGGTCATATACTGTTTTGGGCAATATATTAAAATTTGTAATGGATATCCCATTATGCGGCAATATATTTTCTGCATGTTTCTGGATAAGTTGTGGAGGAACAGTCAGTGTCACTGTCATCATGGCGTCCTTGTTTGTCATATCAGCACGCATAATGGATCTACTTTTGTTTGCCTTGTCCAAGTAGGTGGTATAGACAACCATTATGTCCCCGACGAACACCTGTCCAGTTTGGCGACTGTTCAAGCCCTCTATTGACAGTACTTTAGATGTCACAACTCTAGACCTGATGACATTTTTTGAACAGGAAAACTAAAGTGAATGGTAGTGTGTTAGAAGTACATGCATAGTTTTGATGAACTATGGAGCCACAGTTTCGCAACCACACCTCTTAGTCTGCGGAACATGTAGCACGTTCGGCGTCTCGCTTGTACTTGTTGATACTTCTTATGAGCTTCAAACCATGTATTGCAGATGGCATCAACATATCCTCCATGCCATAGATCAATATATAGCCCATGAAATTTGTTTAGTAAACATAGTAACAACAGAGCGTATGCATCTTTACCTTTGGCCTTGTGGGTCTGTCGTTGTCTGAGATGACTAACTGCTCATGGTCGTGTCACTAGTCCAACTTTTTTCTGATACAAGCATGTGCAGATGAACATCAGGACTAAATAAATACATGCATTGTATATTGTCCATTGGAAGGACCAAATAACTGTAAAATTGTATGCATCTTAATTTTTTAACTGGAGAAATGTTTAACAATAAACAGGGCATGACCGCGGGCCACCATGTCCAATCTGTATATCGCAGACCCTTAGAACGCGAAAGTGGGTAACTATGGAATAAGGTAGAAGCAGGACCACATATGTCAGTCCGTTAGTCCGCCAACCAACACACGAAGGAATTTTCGGAAACCACACAAAGCAGATGAATTAGAAAACAAAAGGGATAATAGAAGATTGAAAAACTAGAAACAGGGAGCGCAGAAAGGCCCATTATTGCGAAAGTCTACTACTATATGCTCCTACCCGATTTGTATATTTAATTTACTGACACACTTGGTATACCTTTTAGAAGATTGTACCATAGAACCCTCTGCTCCTGCACAGAAAAATTCATCTCCCTGTCCAAGCAACCTGTTTTTTCCAAGGCAGCAACGTCAAAGATGCAATCGACACGAAGACAAGTTAGTATGAAAACAGACACCTAAAAGAAAAAGAAACAGGTCTATTTACCTGCCAAAGAGTCCTTCGTTTTGTCCAGCTATTATGCTTGTTTAAATGCAGCAATGCAGCACAAACACAACGAACATGAACTAGTTTAGTATGCAGGAACGTATGTAACCAAGATAACTTACCATGTAGGAAGGAACACAACTAGCTTAAGACATATACAGACCATAAATGAAATACAAAACAATGCAATATGAAACAACAGTAGAAGCATGCACCTTTCTACATCCTCTTCAGCCAATGCACTCAACACTCCCTCCTTTTCTCCAACTACTCTATTTGTTTCAATGTGGAAACCCACAAAATTTAATGAACATCAATGGAAGTTGGTATTCACCGGAGAACAAACAATATGTACATACAACAAAACTGATTAAACGAAGAGTCTACAAAGGCAGAACATGAACCTTTCCACTTCTCTATCCATGGTTGTAAACGTGTATATTTTTTTTCCCTGTCCAAAATATATTACAAGGCACAAAATATCACGCAATTGCATGGTCGCAGCTAAATGATTTCTGCTTTTCCCTGGCAATTTATCCAGACATGCCCTTTAACCATGCTCTTTGTCCTCTACACAGACTGTTGTGCCCACAATACAAGTTCTAAGTTTTCCATGGCAAACTACCCTGACATGCTTCCAGACATGAAAATATAATCTTGCAGAATCTTTGTTGCACATATCATATCTCAAGCACAACACAAATTGTATCGTGCGCACACCAGTCTATGTAGAGCAGAAAGAACATGTCATGTCATATCCACACATCTGACCATACATGGTTTATAAATGTAGCCTGCATATATATGCATTATTCCAAAAAAAACAACGGATATTGTAACTTCACATGTAATCCTCGAACAATCTTGCATGCAACTATTTTCTTTCATGGTAGGACTCGAGCACCAGGAAAATCTCAAAGAATAACAGATATTGGCCTCGACAGACATGGAAAATAATACAACTGCATATCGATTGGTGGGTGTAGCCCGAACACCGTAAAGTGCCCCCAAAAAAACAATAATAATCCAAAACAAAAGTTCAAACCACGGTCGCTGCATCCCAACCCTGCAAGGCCGAATCAAACAAAAGAAACTGGCAAGGACCAAACCAGCGAGAAAGCACAAAGAGGCTGAACTGCACCCCCAGGGCCTCAAAGCACAAACCCCAGCCAAACAAACAGAACCAACAACCCATGAACTAGCAAGAACCTCCGAGCCAGTGAACAACATATGTATCTCCAACGATCACGAAACTGCAGCCCAAGCAGAAAAAGAATACAAACATTCTTACTTGAAAACTGTAAACACTAAACAACAAACAAGGAATACAAAATGAAACTATGGCGTCCAAACTTACTCTGAAATGATGAAATGCAGAAGCGCAGGTCGAATCGCGAGCGAAACAACAACAAATAGCAACCGAGAAACCAACGAAGAAAAACCACTCACCGAACCAGTAAACAATGTATGTAGCTTCAACGATTATGAGGATGAAACATACAATGGAAACAACCGACACACCAACAAAAAAAGAAGGACTCACTGAACCAGTAAACAATGTATGTGGCCTCAATGGCAGAACAAGGATGAAACATACAATGGCTATTGAAGACTGTGCAAATTCACTGCAACTGTTTAGAAAATTTCGAGGAAAAATGTACTCTGAGAACCGTATTTACATAAACATTTAAGACTCTCGGGTTGTCTAAGGACCTCGCGATATGCAAACATTTAAGTTGTTTGGGGTGTTGGAGGACGTCGCGTCATGTAAACATTTACGCTGTCAAGCGTATTGAGGCATCTCGGAATAAGTGTCAATACATTTCAAGAAATATACATCCGTCAAAGACACGATAAACTTTTGAATTATTAATCACTACAAATCTTGGATATCAAAACATTTCAATTTGCTTAGTACATATCAAAACTTACGAATATATTCGGGTAACAGAAAATGCTAATACAAACATTCGAACTACTACTAGCATTAATCGACCTTCAAGCAATATACATGAAAAATATATGATTAAAACATACTCTCTACAAGAAAAAGTTTGGATATGTTTCCATATAGTACATTGGGAATAACGAAGCCGGTAATAAGACCTCCAATCTCTTATCCAATCAGATTAGTACATATATGTTACTTTTTATTATATAAAAATATATGCTTTTAATTCCATAGCTCCAACAGTAGGTATTGTGCAAATATTTTCGGTCAAAGGACAAACAAATATGTAGTCAACACATTATCGAGACAAATTTCTATTAAAGTATCAAAAGACAAATAAAAATAGATTTTTAAATCAAAATGTCCACAACATTATAAATTTATATGGGATATGACTTGTAAATTGAATCTTTAAAAGTAATATATATATATATATATATATATATATATAACTATGACTAATTACTTTAAATGATAAAAACAATAAAAATAAGAAGAAAATTGTGATTGCTAGTGTTTAATTACAATACAAAAATACTACTAGCATACCCCCGAAGCAAGGAAAGGGTACGTCGAAGTAAATGTGAGTGGTTATATTGCCCAAAGAGAGGAGGTGTCCCCTTTTGGATGGTCCATTAATAATCTAGATGGTCCATGAATAACCCATATAGTTCCATGTCTTTCTTATTCATCTATATGTGGATGTTAGTCATGCTTTTAGTTCCAATCAAAAGGAAGTTTCAATTCGTTTGTTAATGGATATTCGGTGGGAGGACTTGATGGAGAGGTGGTCATATTGTAAAATCAACTTGAAGGAACATTATTCTCCATTGCTTTCTTCAACTCTAAGAAGTAATCAAAGTGTAGCTCACGACTTTGTTCACCTCGCTTGGTTATCCTTTTTTCATTTTTTATGAAAACTTGATACCGTATGTATAATATATGTATCTTCCTATTGTAACAGAGGACAAAACGACTAGACTAGATTGCAACAAATAATTAATGAGAGAATTATCATTTAACCCCTTCTGATTTTTGGATGCCTGGCTAGTCCCAAGATCCACCATATTGACCCCTATTTCTCTGTTGGAAATTGTTCCATGTTTCTATCATGGCAACGTCTAAAACCCTTAGATTGCAAACAAATGTTGCATTAAAACCTTAAGAAAACTAAACTTGAAGAAAACACAAAGATATGAAAATGAATAGGAGAAGAAAAGGATGAATTATGAGTCTCTGATTGACTCATGGAATCAACCCGATGTATTTAAGCCATGCTTGCTGCAAACAAAATACATTCATTGATGTTGTAGGTTGTTGTTGATAAAGGCATGGGCACTAGACCCCTTTGAAACTTTGTTTGCACACTGCACTTAAGCTCAAATTAAAATAGTGAAAAAAAAATGTATACCAAAATTGAATAGTTGTAAACATTGTTGCAGCCAACAAGTAGTCGGCCATCCCTCTTGCAACTACAATGGAATGGTATCTTCTTGCAATTACTCTCTCACCAGACACACTCAAAACACAAGTGGACTCAAAACACAAGTAGACTCAAAACACAAATGGATTTGGATTCCATTATTCTGTCATAAACTTTCGTGTTATCGTAATATTGTATTGTGTTATATAAGTAATTAATGAGGGAATGACAAACATTAAAAGAAGACATGGGAATATTGCAGCTCTTAGTTGAATTGAATATTGCATATCTCTGTTGAATTAGTTGTAAAACTGAGATTCAACTATAACAAAAGAAGACACTTAGGCTAATCACTAACTAAATCTCCTATTTGTTTTCCTATTATTACAAGATTTTGGTCCAAGTTCGGCAATTGAAATGACAATAATATGAAAACTACAATTAAATTCATTAAAAACTACAATCTAAGTATAATTTATGACTTTGAATCAACTTAGATGGTCAAAATCCCAAGACAACTAATTAATCAAATGGATTGCTAATTAAACAAATGGGAGGATTTTTTCTACTGCACAACTGTTGGAAATAAAATAAAGCAGTTTTCGCATTGTTATGCATTACTTTCCTCGTGTTTAGGATAGATTTCATAACATTAATTGATATTTCAATCAACTTTTATTAGCACTAATCTAACGATATACGGTGGATAATTTTCTTCAAGAGGGGTTTCACATTTGGATTAAAAGAAATTAACAAAATCAGAGATGAATGACAATCCTCTCAATGGCATGCCAACGTTTAGTGAACTCCCGACCGCACAGACCGTTGTTATCCATCCACTTCCATAGCTCACCTTTGACTTAAATTAACTTCATCCGACTACTTTTTAATTGTTGGTATTACTCTTTGAACGTCTTGACATTTGAGCATTTGAGGTTAAGTTCTTTGGTTCTTATTCTTTATTAGAATAAACATGGAGAACTGTCGAGGCTTATGGGGAGGTCTAGGTCCGTCCTTCTTTCCCACCAATGATGTAGTTGCAAATTTGGGCTTTTCTCGTCGTTTCCGGTTACAATACAGATTGAACAAAACAATAAAACATAGGACAAAAAATGCTATGAATATTAGAAAGACACCAGGAGGCTCTATGTGATTCATCCCCAATAGAAATAGCTTCCTTTCATAGGTGGCTTCGATCGACATGTAGAGGTAGGGCTGGCTTGTGGATGAGAAATTTCATGACATAATTTTGTGTATTTGAAAAAATTCTCAATTGTCCATTTGAAGCAGAAAACCCTACAAACATGTGCTCCTTGAGAAAACTTGAGAGATCCAGGGGAGAAACATAGATGGCCTTGGATGGCTTATCATATTGCTCTCTGCGAACGCCCAAATCAATCCACTTTTTGGACTTGGATGGCTTATCATCTTTCTCTTTGTGAATGCTCAAATCAATCCAATTTTTGGCCTTGGATGGCTTATCATTTTGCTTTCTGAAAGGAAACACCAAAGTGAATTGGTGTGGTTACTTTGCTTAAAGGTCATGAGGTTTTGTTTTTGGGAGGATTTAAAGCGATTTAGCCATGGGTAGTTAATGGTCAAAGTTTTGGACCAATGATTTAGATCTCCATTCTCAGTTGTAGGTACAACTAATGCATCTAATGAAGCCTATAGAACCTTCGCTTGAAAATGAGTAAATCAACATATTTGAACATGCAACGACAAAAGAAACAAACTAATCATGAGAACAGACTAATTTCCTTCTATAACATTCATGCCACCACTAAATCATTCGGATTTACCTTACATATATAATTGGTCAAGTCATTGTGGCCAATGGAGGGAACATACAACACTGAATAGACTTATTGCAAACTTCATTTGTAACAATTAAGTTTGATCAACCTCTACTTTCTGATTTTTTGCCTCTGACACTCTTGTCTTTGCCTTTTCTACATGTGGTTCTGTCATAATGACACTACGTGACACCTCATAAGTTTCTTAGGCCATCTAGATGCCTCAATGCTTGTGTATCATGTTCGTTTTGCTCAATGCTTGGCCCATCTTACTTGTTAGATGATAAATAATGTGTATCCAATAAATAGGATGCATCAAAGAGTTAGCTCATTGCATGGTGTTTAATATTTTACAGGGTAAAACATGCAAGAAAGCATGAACATCGCAACAAGCCAAGATGCTCTCGCCTGATATTTGTCCGTTTATATGAGGAAGGAGTTGAAACAGTGCATAACTCCAATGGATTACCTGAATTATCATGTATTTAAAGCACTACTAGAGAAGGTCCAGGAGGAATTTGATTTCAACCACAAGGGAGCCCTCACTTTCCCTTACGATCTTGTTGTTTTCAAGCATCTTATTGTTTTCGAGCATCTTACATGGATGCTAGCCAAGCATGGTTAGACGACGCAGTGCATGAGTTTGGAAACATAAGCACTATTGGATGTGTTCTTCTAGTGGAATGAGTTTGGATGCTTATGCTACTGCTGGATGATTTTGGTGGGAAACATGGCCATGATTTTTCATTCAATAATAACTGAAACTTGACGGATAATTCCTAATTACTTTTACAATAAATTACAAGCCATGATTTTTCAATAATAATTGAGAAGCATGATTTTTCAATAATAACTTAGAAACTTGTTAGATAATTCCTGACTCCTTTGTTAATAAATTATATTCAACAGTAAAGTCCAAGCCTGGCGTGTGCAATTTATCATCGAAAGTTTTCCAAAATGGTTAAAAAGGGGAATGGGATGCCCACATATTTAAGTGGAGAGATGAGGAACATTGAAAAGTGATTAGTAGGGTCCATTCCTATTGAATGCTTTCAAATATATTTTTGGGAATTGTAGTTCGACGGGGCAATGTTTTGGGCATACACAATGTTCTATGGAAGTTGTAGTTCGACCGATGGAGTATTATGGGTTAGACATTTTCTTTGGTTTTGGTAAACATTAGATTTTAAAACATGTTGTCGCCCCAAAAAAATTAATATAGTAGTTGTAGGATTCCAGATTCCTTCATTCCATTATTTTAGAGCTTTAAAGGAATTGGCATGAAATATTTATACAGTTTAAATATAAGTTAAATTCTCATATTTGAGCAGGTATGTAGGTACTTCGAGAACATTGTTGATTGTACCATACATATAATTATGTGCGACAAATAATATAGATGCACAACACCATAAGAATTCAAAACAAATTACCATAAACACATTTTCAGATTACCATTCATTGCAGATAACTATAAAATATAAGAATGTGACGTAGTACGATTGAGGCTCAATTTTTTTTGACACAAAGATGGTAACTAAGAGTAGTGGTCGAATGAAGTTCAAAGTATTGATTAAACCAAGGTATAGCCATGCCTTCTCCATCAAACAACACGTCTCAATTTAAGCTTTAATCAACAACGATATACATATTGTAAGTGATACTCATTCATCCCTCTCCTAGCTCTCTAGACATGCATCTCCTTGCTGCCCGGACATGTTAATTGTAGGGACCCGAGAGTACAGAGTGGAGGGAAGAGGATACCACATTGATGTATGGTATGGCTTCCCCGTCGGTTGTTAAATACCCATCTAAGCAGTAGCATAAACACTTCGTCCACAACTGTTGTTTGAGAGGCATCCCAACTAAAACCAGATGGGGATGGTTCATTAGTCCAAGCGAGCAAAAGTGAGAAGAGAGGATAGTGGTATTCCAGAGGTGGAAAGAGGAGAAAGCCTTACAATTGTAACCTAATGTAAAAAGATGCAACAATTATACCGGTTGTTCTATTAAACAAACTATCACATACGATGATTTACCCTAATGCATATAGAAGCCTTTGATTGTGAAGGAGGAGGGGAGAATTCCTTACAGAAGTATTGATTTACTCCTTTGAATAAGCTCTCTTCTCATATTATATTATATCAGGAGGCAGATATTAATAAGATGAAGGCTAGTGTGCGAAATTGAGAGCACAACAGAACCCTTTATCTCCACGGATTGGGACTCAAACTGATACATCTGGGTATTCAAATTATATTGTACACTAAGCACCCCAATAGGTGATAACCACATATTGCATTGTAATAGGTAAAAACATTTGTTACACAAATTCCATGGCAATCCATCTGGCGCCTTCAAGTTTCAGACTCCTCTTGCACTGTCGTCGAAATATAATCTCAAAACTCAAATTTCTGAAAGAAAAAAAATAATTATGCAAGAGAACTTTGCATCCCCAGTATTAATCTTGTTTACCAAGTAAAATAGACTCGTAGATCCCTTTTTCAAGACTGTGAGGATGGGAAACCCCCACCTCCCAGACGCTTGGAAAACCTGCAAGAAATTTCGAGAGATCCGTGTACAAATAGGGTTTCACTGAATTGGATATAAATTTAGGTATAGATATGGAATCGTGGGATCCGCATTCTTCGGAACTCAATCTCGCTCTGATCCACCATATCCATCAATCGCCTCCACTGCTACAGGGCATTGCAAGTGCCTTTCGAGATCCGGGAGAAGAGGCTAGGGCACAACCTGGAACAAGAAGAAAATGCCAGTTAAGCAGGCAATATTAAGAAATAAGATCAAAGTCGGTTGTAGTGTGGAGTCAGTGAAAAGACACGTGGATAAAGGCAAACCAGGATGATGACCACGTGTCCGTGCTTGATTGATCCTAGACATACGACAAAAACTTGAAAAAAAACTCCCCTTAAAAAAATGCCTTCAGCGTAATAAGGATTCATTGTTTATGTGGATGGTTCGGTTAGTTTCTTCTTTAACAATCCTTTTCGTATTTTCATTTGCTTCTTGACCAACAATGTAGTGGCCCCTACTTGGTCCTCTTAAAAGGTAACTTCCCAACTCTCAATATGGCTTTTGGACTCTTCTCTAATGTATGAGAAACACACCAATGCAATGAAGAAAGAAGTGTTGTTACGTTTCAACTTCATCGTTTCTATATATCCTACACAATCTCTGCTCCTAAAGATCCTTGGGTTGTTCCCATCTTCCATTTTCACACTATAGCCTATGGGAGTTGGTTCTTAGATAGCATATCATATATGAGTTTAAGCAAGCTTGTGTTAATGTCTATATTCAATATATCTAATGTATTATCAAGATTCAATATATTGTCATTGATTTAAGCGTAGCTATGAATATTCTACATCCAACCTCTCACATGCTTGAAAGTGCTCATCCTTCAACCCAACATTATGGTGCATAATGCCCCCCCCCGGCCACAAAGGAGCTCCCCGATCTGAACTAGAATCCACTTAGTGATTCAACTATGATAATTCCATGTTTTGATGTTGTCTCTACATCGTTCAAGAATCAACACAACATTGGAAGTCAAGCATAGTAAGGGGTCTACTCCAACAACAAATGGATGGTTGTTGTTGAACTAACTAATTTATCCACCTACTTCCATCGTGCTCACTTGCTTAATAAGAGGGCATGAAGTATATAATTCCATGAGAAGGATTGCCTTTAAGAAATCATAATAATCTTATAGATCATGAATGTAAGCAAAAAGCAATCTTGTAATCGTGGAAATAAAACCTCGTATCCTATTGTATAATGAAATCAAAAGCATAAACCCCAAACAAAGTGAAGTAAATGACTTAGGTAAGTGTAACCTCTTTCTTCCGTCTCCTCATTCCACTCTACTTTTCACCACTTTAGAGTTGTTTAAGGCTAACCATAATGGAATTTAACGCTCAAGAAATTATGTACAAAATGACTTGTTAGTGTCCCCCCCCCATCCTTGGGCGACTCTTTCCTCCCCCTCAATATGCATTCAATGAAGGTTGTTCATTCCCCTTAGTTCGGTGAAGGGATAGTGGAGTGGTTGAAAGACGTGGTATTATGTACAAAATGACTTGTCAATGTCCCTCCTAATCCTTGGGTGGCTCTTTCCTTCCCCTCATTATTCATTCAAGGAAGGTTTTCCATTCCCCTTCGTTCGATGAAGGGAGAGTAGAGTGGTTGAAAGACACGGTCCAAAGGGTAGCACCTCTAGTAGCCTCTCATAAAATCTCTGCAACATTTGTTGCACTAAATTCTTATTGTGTGTGCAAAGTTTTATAATGTGTGTGCACACTTGAGTAGCATGTCCATGGCCACCTTAATAGCTTGTGTGTGTAATCATTACACCCATGCGCTAACAACAATATGTGGTGTGCCAAGAGATGAACAATCACTGAAATTTATGGAATTAAACTACTTCATCAACCAAACATGTCTTCTTGTCACTAATGTGCAAGTCCAATATATAGCATGTACGATAGAGCATAAAGCATAACATTTTTTCTCTCTCTTTCACAAAGCATTGTATAAAAGACTCGTAGTAATAAGAACATTGATAGTTTATTCAATATTGGCTTGATTTGCATTCATGCTTCTACCCCGTAATTTAATAAGTTCAAGTTGTCCTCTAATTTTCATCTCAAAACCAAACATGTTACATACACACACAAAAAAATTGATGGATCACCCCCCCCTCCACCTGTAGAATGAATGTTACTTCTCTTAGCGCAAAAAAACAGCACTTTCTTTTAGATGTAATTTTGCATTGTTACAAGAAAATTTACTTATGTGAAATTATAGTCTTGTAAACCCTCGCACACTTGAGTAGAGAATAGGTTTCTCGATACCTTACTAGTGCCATTACAATAGTCTTCCCAAAGGCTATGTTAACATTATCCAATATAAGCAATAACCACATCTAGAAAACCCCATGCAAGAGAAAAGCTTGCTTGCCAAATTTTGAACCTAGGTCATTGTCACAACAATCACTCCAAATTTCCACTAGACCACAACATAACAAACAAAGAATTACCTTGATTATATGTAGATGGTACAACTTGTGTGGAACTAATGGTTAAGAACATGTGTTTCCTTCTTGGAGGTCACATGTTCAAATCCAAATGGGGTAGGATATGTACACCTCTGTACACTAAGTAGTTCAATCGTTGTGTGGAGGGGGATCCCTTGTGCCACAAACAAGTGGGACTCATACATCAATTTGATGTCTGGGTAGGTTGTGACCTTAAAATTAAATTATTGTCAATAAAAAAAAACTTTTAACTTGTCTCTTTACTTTTTTTTTCCAATGAAAAACCTCATGGGGAATCTCTCAAGCACTTCCCTACATTTGTGAATGGTACCCAGTGAAACCCATCAACAATCATAATGGCACCTAACTCGACATAGGAATCAAGTGAGGCATAAATAAAGATAACTAGCCCAGGAAATCAACCCCGAGACCTCCTGCTTGAAGTTCGAAGCACTCAACCACTCTAGCCAACCCATCGGGCTATCTCTCTATTATTATTATCTTACATCTTATGAAAATAAGATGAATACTATAATAGAATATACTCATGTTCAAATTTTCAATTTTTTATATCGTTTCAAAAAAAATAGTCATATATGTAAATGTTTTTCATTGGTTGTAATTTGTTCTTAGTCAAAATAATAAAAGCAAGTGCACTATAAAATGATTTAGTTTAAAAAAAAAATAGCATATGTAAATGTTTTTTATTAATCACAATGCACACTTTTAACTTTCAAAAAAAAATAAAGTTTAGAATATAACTATAAAAGCAAGGAGACTCCAACATAATAGTAGAGCAAAATATGTCATAGCATCAGGCCAACAAAATTAAGAAAATAAGTATAAAGGTAAGGAGACTTGAATCTAATAGTAGAGTAGCATATATCACGAGGGTTTTTAGCTTGACATGCTAGCTCGAGTGGTTGAGTGCTTTGAGGTTCATGCAAGAGGTCTTGGGATCGATTCCTCAAGCTACCTAACTTTGTTGCATGCCTCACTTAATATCCCTATTGAGTCAGGCATTATTGTTAGCACTGATGGGTTTGCACTAAGTATCATCCGTGAATACAAGGAAGTGCTTGGGAGTTTCCCCACGAGGTTTTCCTTCAAAAAAAAATCCACAAGGGTGAATGTGTGCATTTGGGCACCCACGCCTTCATTCCCCGCACCTACCCCGTGGAGTAGGGGTGATGGAGTGGGGGTATGGGTGCCCAAATGCATGCCTTCACCCTCGTGACATATTCCTCACAAATATAATAGTGGAGTGGAATATGCCATGATGGTGAAGGTATGCATTTGAGCACCCACACCTTCTCATGGAGTGGGAGTGTGAGGTGAAGGTGTGCATTTATGTACCATGGCAGTGGGGGATGAACCACCATGGAGGTGGGTGTTGAAGGTGTGAAAGGGTGGGGATGGGGCGGGGGGTTGAAAGTGTGAGTGGAATAAATGCACATATTCACTCCCCACCCAAACCTCGTCCCCTCACCTGATGAGGGTAGGAGTGGGGAGTGATGGTGTGCATTTATGAGGAGAAGTGGAGAAGCGAAGGTGTGAATTTAACACACCCAAATCTTCACCCCTGAGGGCGTAGGTGTGGGAGTGCATAAATGATCCATGTTGACATCGGTGGCCGCCCACCTATTCCACTAACTCAAACTACAGTTTCCATCTTGGCAGTTTTCCTATAGTTTTTCGGGTCACAAACTTTTGGGGTCGTTTTAAGGCCCCAAACGATGTTTTCTTGACTTGGAAGCGCCCATTAGATCCTTGTTGGGTTCTATTTGGATGTTCATAATATGTACTCCTTTGCTAGAGATTTCTGACGGGGTATCGAGCACCCCAAACAAAGATTGTATCCAAAAGTTGCGTCGTCGGGAAGTTGATGTATCAACTACCCCCATCGGGGCCCACAAACCTTTTGGTGTTTCATCTTCCGGGGTTAGGGTTTTGGATGTTTAGGGTTTTATCATTTGTGTTTTATGTTAAAAAGTCCTTTGGATCTTCGTTGTAATTAGCTTCTTGTGAATGAGCATAACTGACAAATCTCTCTTCAAAGATAAGCTAGAACCATTCTAGCTAGCTTTTGTGCTTTGCATTTTACAGTCTTTTGTATTCCAGACAATCATTAATAGAATCTGAGTTTTATTGTATTATTGTGTTCCTTGAAATATCTTTGTGCATCTCCTTGTTATATATTTGTATATTTCTACCTTCATGTCACTCTAAAATAATATGGATCAGTGGTATCAGAGTAGTCTACTCCTTGTTGTTCTTAGTGCATGTCTTGGACGAGGTCAATGTATAGAGTTGGGCCTCAAGCTTGTTTCTCTTGAGGACAACCTCTCTTGATCACCCAAGTAACCTCCCATGGTAGAAGAAAAGAGGGATGATGGAGTAGGAGATCCTATCAAATTGTTGCTCGAGGAAGCTCCTAAGCGACAGAGGAATGAGATGATGGATAGTTTCACCCAGATCCTTCAACAGCTACCGACAACAACAGAGACACCTTCAACCACATTCACTTAGGAGGTACGACACCCTTTAAGGTACATGTTAACTTTGATATTCCTTTATTTTAAATCCAAATAGAAGCCGACGCTTTGGAAAAATGGTTAAGTTTGTTAGAGGGTTATTTCTATGTCCAATATTTTTCCAATAGTGAAAAAATCACCTTTGCGCTCCTTAAGGCCCTTCCCCATGTCAGAGATTGGTAGGAGACTTACTGTGAGCAACATGTCGAGAATGAGTCTACAATTTTTGGGCCAGGACCCACTTGGGTGGATTTTGTTGATGCCCTCAAGGAACAATATTACCGTATTGGAAACTATGATGACTAATACATGAGATGGACTACATTGCATCAAGAGAGGGGCCAAATAGTGACAGAGTTCACAAATACCTTCCATACCTTGTGCACCAAGCTGGGTATCAAAGACTTCGAGCGACATCTGATTCTAAAATATCATGGGGCTCTACACATGTACATCCAAATTGAAATGGAGTTTCTAGACATCTTGCCATTGGGAGTCGCTTATCGATATGTTGTCAAAATTGAGAAAAAATTTAAGCTGCAGAATAAGTGGGAGTTCAGGTCTACAAATTTGCAATGACCGAAGTATGGTAAGGGTGGCCCTAACTCCTAGAGAAAAGGACAGAGCAAGGATGGTCGGTCCTAGGACAACCAGCCCAAGCCACCAACAAAGAAGGGTAATGGGAATTTGAAGAAGGACACTGGAAAGTGGTGTGAGTTCCATAAAAGCCCTTGGCACAATACTGATGAATGTCACTCCAATCTGTCATTGTTGGCCAAGACGAAAGCCTCGTGGTCGGATGTCGACTCAAACTCTAATTTAAAACTGGAAAAGGGAAAATGGATCATTGATGCATAACCTAGTGTCACCATCGCCCCCACAAAAATCCAGCAAGAGGAACTAGAGGAGCCTGAAGAAGGGGAGTGCCTCTTCCACTCACAGATGTGGGTGAAGGGGACCCCAATCCATTTCATTGCTGACAGTGGTAGCCAGAAGAACCTAATATCAGTAGAGGTCATCAAGAGGTTGAACCTGACAACAATGCAACATCCTCAGCCATACAACATCGGTTGGCTCAACCAGGGATGGGACATTTGTGTCAACCAACATTGTCACCTACACTACGACATCAAACCCTTCAAAGAGGAGGTGTTCTTTGACGTTTCCCCCATTGAAGTTCATGATGTTTTGTTAGGGCAACCATATATGTGGAAGTGTCATGTTGTTTATGAATATAGTCCCCGTAGTGTGGTCTCTTTGATCTTCGTGAAGTAATGTAGAAAGGTGTTCTATCAGACCGAGAGATTTGTCCTCTTTATGGTTCGGTCAACATGTGAACAAAAAGTCACTGCAACTACCAAAACCTTTGCATGGGGTCTCTCTACACAACAACAGTAGGTGGACAAGATAGTAGAAGAGCAGAAAGACATATTTGTTTTGCCTACGAGGTTGTATGTGCACTGTCAAGTAAAGCACTCAATTGACTTGACACCCAATGCTCCTTTGCCTAACAACCCTATGTACAGGAATTCTATTATAGAGAATGAAGAAATCAAATGCCAAATCCTAGAGCTAATTCTGAAGGGCCACATTAGACCAAGCTTCTCACCTTGTGGGAGCACAATTGTTTTGGTACAAAAGAAGGATGGGACATGGTGACTTTGTATTGATTACAGAGCTCTGAACAAGATCACGGTCAATAACTAGTACCTAATCCCCCAGATTGAATATCTTCTTGATTAGCTCAAGGGAGCCAAGTTTTTGGGTGAGATTGATTTGAATTCAGGCTACCACCAGGTGTCGATTGAGCAAACCAATGTATGGAACACAACCTTCAAGTCTAAAGAAGGTCTCTTCGAGTGGTTGGTCATGGATTTGGGCTTGACTAATGCCTTGACCACATTCATGCTGGTGATGGATGACATATTGCAGCGCTTCACAAACTCCTTTGTGGTCGTATATCTGGATGACATCCTCATCTTCAACAAAACTTCGGAGGAACATTTGAAGCATATTCAATAGGTATTGGGCACCCTACGACAACACAAGTTATATGTCAATTTGGATAAGTGTTCCTTCGACATGTAGAGAATCCAATATTTGGGATACATCATGGATGAGCAAGGTGTGCATGTGGATCTAGCCAAGATCCAAGTCATTTGTGATTGGTTGGCCTTGAAGACAATGAACGAGCTCCACAACTTCTTGGGCCTCGCCAACTTCTACTGTCGGTTTGTGTTGGGGTTATCTTATATCGCTTGGGCCTTAATCCAGGTGACCAAGGGTGGAGCAAAGGCCAAGTTTGTGTGGGTTGCATCCCAACATAAAGAATTCAAAGATTTGAAATTCCGCCTCTGCTCAACACCATTCCTTATTCTGCCAGATCTGCAACAACCATTTGAGATTGAGATAGATGCTTCATGTTATGCTATTGATGCAGTCCTCACACAACATGGGCATCCGGTAGCCTATCATAGTGAAACAATATCTGATGTTGATTGTAGATACCCCACCTACGAGAAAGCGATGTAATCCATTATGCATACATGTCGATAGTGGAAGCATTACATTTAGGGGAAGGAAACAATCATCCACATTTATCACATGCCTCTGCAATTCCTGTAGATACAAGGAAAGTTATAGAATGATTGCCATCAAAAGTGGTCCACGTACCTGCAATAATTCCACTCGAACATCAAGTACAAGAAGGGCAGCACCAACCATGTCACAAATTGCCTCAATTGACCCACGATTGTGGCGTTAACCACAATTCTTAACTCTTGTGGGCATGAGATGTCAAGGTGGCCACAATTATATAATAATGACTCTAACTTTGTTGTTTCCTATAAGACATTGAGTGCAGGCAAAACAATTATGGACTTTCATCTCCAAGATGGATTGTTATGCCATCTTAGCCATCACTTTGTTCCTTCAAACAAGCGAGCAAAGTTGATCTAGGAAGCTCATTACAGTCGAAAAACAAGGCACTTTGGTGTAGACAAAACAATGGCAATATTGCAAAAGCATTTGTATTAGCCTAAGCTTCGACAAGATGTTTGTAAGTACATCAAATCCTGCATTATCTACACAATTGCCAAGCCCACCATTAAGAAACAGGGGCTATACACCCCTCTTCCTACTCCAGATAGGCCTTAGGAGTTCATCTCCATGGATTACATGTATGGTCTTCCTTCAACCAAGCATGAGAATGATTGTGTCTTCATGGTTGTTGATCGATTCTCTAATATGGCATCTTTGGCACCCTGCAAAAAGAGCATCACAACTGAGGCCATCACCAATCTCTTCTTTGAACATGTTTCGGTTCATTTTGGGCTCCCACGAAACATTATCTCAGATTGAGATAGTAGGTTCCTGAGCACTTTTTGGTCTAGCCTATGGTCAATGATGGACACCAAGCTGACCAAATTGACTACCTTCCACCCACAAACTGATGGACAAGCAGAGATAGTCAACAAGATGATTGTCCATTTCCTGAGGATGTACAATTCCAAACATCCACGCACATGGGATGAAAGTCTTCCTTATGCCCAATATAGCTACAACAAATGCTTCCATAGCTCTATTGGCCACAACCCTTTTCAGGTGTGTTTGGGGTTCCAATCATTGGCCCCCATTGACATAGTTCTACCCATTGTAGTTGCACAAGAAGAGTATTTCGATGCTTCGATCAAGGATAATCGAGCAACAAAATTTGTTGAGTGAATCTAGTGCATCTGACAACAAGTTCATGATATTTTGCAAAATGCCAATGCCAGGTACAAGCAACACTACGATCAACATCGAATACTGCACAACTTTCGGGTTGGAGATAAGGTATGGTTGAATTTGTAGAAAGAGCACCTCACAGGACCCCATCGAAAGCTACACCCACTTGAATATGGGCCTTACACCATCACCAAGGCTATGGGTGAGAATTGTTTTGAATTAAGTATTCATGCTTTCCTTGGCTTGCACCCGGTATTTAATGTGGAACTGTTTCACCCATATTTTCCACCTCTCCTGGACACTTTAGACGCTACCGAGCACTTGGCCCCTACATAACTCAATCTTGACTACATTGAATAGGTGATAGTTGACCAGATCATGGACACCAAGATGAAGGGCACACGCTAGCAGAACATCCAACTCTATCAGGTCATCAAAGCAAGGCAATTTTTCATTAGGGAAAGTGGCTCACCAAGAGTCAGATTCAACATAGGTTTCCCCATATGATGGAGGAACCTGATGCAATGGGGATGATTGCTTCCTAAGGGGGGAGGAATGATCCAGGTGGACATCGGTGTCCACCCACCTATTCCAATGGCTCAAATTACAGTTTCCATCTTGGCATTTTTTCTACAGTTTTTCAAGTCCCAAACTTCTGGGGTTGTTTTGAGGCCCTAAATGACGTTTTTTTGACTTGGCATCACCCAATTCACTCAAATTGGGATGTATTTGGTTGTTCGATATATCTACTCCTTGGTTAGACCTTTCTGACGAGGTACCGAGCACCCCAAACAAATACCATATGCAAAATTTGCGCCCTCAGGAAGTTGACGTATCAATTACCCCCATCGGGGCCCACAAAGCTTTTGGCGTTTCATCTTCTGGGGTTAGTGTTTTGGATGTTTAGGGTTTTCTCATTTATACTTTATTTTAAAAAGGACTTTGGAGCCTCATTATAATCAGCTTCTTGAGAATGAGCATAGCCGACACATCTATCTTCAGAGATAAGCTACCACCACTCTAGCTAGCTTGTGTGCTTTCCATTTTACAATATTTTGCATTCCAAACAATCATTAATAGAATATGAGTTTTATTGTATCATTGTGTTCCTTGCAATATCTCTGTGTATCTCCTTGTTATATCTTTGTTATATTTGTCGTTCATGTCGTTCTCAAAATAATTCAGATCAAAAAATGCACACCTTCACCCATTTTGGGGGTGGTGAATGAGAGTGCAGATTTATGTAGACCTTCACCTCCCACCCCCACCCCCATTGAATATGCGGGAATTGTAAATATATGGGAAAAGTTAAGAATATTCTTCAGGTTTAAAAAGAAAAGAAAAAAACATTGCTTAATGTTTTTTATAGTCATAACGATGGTTTCAATGTTGGCTTTTGAAGTTGTTTATTTTTAATTGATATTTTTTTGATATTTTTTTTAGAGAAAAAATATGTTTGGAGCATCTTGCTCCACCCTGAACACTTACGTGAGAGTGAGATTGCCAGTACCTCGCCAACCCGAATCAACTCACGAGGAGCAAGCATGTTACAAGAAAAATTTGAATATGGATGGGGAGTATAACAACCTCTCCTCTTAACCATCAAAGCTAGATGAAATTGACCAAATATTTGAAAACATCTCATCCCACACCTAAGCACTTAAAGTGGGAGTGACATTGTAGGTACCTTGCTAGCCACAATTATCCCACAAGGGTTAAACATGTCACATGTGGGATTTAAACCTAGGTGGGGAGGATAACAACTTCTTTTAACCACCCAAGCTACACATAATTGACATTTTCAATAGATATATACAATTAGAAGGACCTTTTTTATTAGTCACTTTTTGTTGACTAATTTATTTTTCTCTCTATAACTTTATGAGTTTTTTCATCCTCATTCCAATGGAAATAACATAATTAGGTTACTTGTTGCTTTGTTTGCATTATCTATATTGGTGCATAGGTTGCAATGTGATGGTAGTTGCTTGTATTGTTTCATCGCAACAAATATGAAATATAAAATTAGTCAAAAAGAGACAAAAGTACATCAAACATTGATGAAGGCAACTTTTTTCTTTTCAATTGATGCTTTGGCGAAAATTTGGCATCAATGCTTGCCGTTGTGGGCTCTGATTATTGTGTTAGTGTTGAGGACAACCATTGTTAGTGCGGCTCTAACTATCCCTCCTTTCCTCTACAATGAAGAATATGAGGAAGACAAGTGAGGGGGGGACAATATGAATTAATATACTCTTTGTTTTTTCCTTTTGTACATGCAACCAACTATAATGCTCAACCTTAACATAATAGACTAAAATTGGTTGGAAAGTGATTTCTTTTATGCCTTTATAAACATCTTCGAATAAATATGGAGTGATGAGTGTCATGATAAACCTAAATAGACTATGATGAGGAGTTGGTGGATTACTTGGAGGATCCACTAGAGGGTTAAGAAATATTATGTAATCCATTTCCTAGGTATTTAGAATGACTTGGGGTTCTAGGGAGTTCCTCTTTGAAAGGTTTCAAGGACCAAGGATGTGCGATATGAACTTTAGGTGTTAGTCCCATGGTATGTTGGGAGGAGGTGGCATCAGTATTGTCAAGCTAGGAGAAAATGTATTCACTTTTGGTACGAGCAGGGATGTTACACTATAAGGAGAACACCTTCTTACAAAGGTTTTTATGGAACCTCCCTAGAAAATTTATCCCTTAGTTGTTTATAGCAGAGGTGGGAAACCAAAGTTTTTTTTTTTTTAGTCTGCCTTTAAGGCATATACGACCGATGCTTAAATGTTGAAACACACCATCATTGTTCATAGCGGAGGTTGTTAGCGAACACGAGAAGTCACATGTTTTTACAGACATTTTTGTTCGATGTGCCTATACGGTACATCTGCCCCAGTGCTCATCTACAAGACAATGCACCATCGCATAGATGTTCAAGCGCACAACATCATAAGTTATAACAAAAATAATAAGCATCGATCAAAGTGCACTAGTGTCATTGATATCTTACGTACCGGTGCGTAAAAATGTCTGATGGCACACCACGTTATGGGTAAATAAAAAGAAATTACCAAACCAATTTTCATTGTGACACCTCATCTTGTGCTTCCAATATCTCAAGCAAGCACTGATGCTTACTCCATTTTCACGGATGCTTTGTTTCTAGTGCTCCTCGGTGAATTGGATAACTCCATCGTTCAATTCCAAACATTTCCAATCTTTGAAAATTACCACAATTTTTCATTTCCTCTCAACTATGGCACTATGCCTCCTCAGGACAGAAGAGTCTAGATAATTTGTTTATTACCTTCCCATTTGTATTTTCATTAGTTTAAAATTCGAATTTAGTTTGAAATTTGGGACTTTTTTCATTTTATTTTCGACTCCATGTGGTGCGTCGTTTCGATTTAGCTCACCCCAGAGCAATGCATCCTTAGTTGACTTCATAGTAAGAATCGACGTTGGTGCATCAAATTTTTACCTTAACCGATGCTTCTACTTAAATGACCCGCATTCGGTGTGTTATAAAAGACAACGCCTGGTAAATAACATGTCGGTTCTTTTTGAACACAGAAGCACCAGTGCGTTCCATTTAACCAAGTGTGCCGCTCAAAAATATGACACATACAATTTAACTAAGCGATGAAACCATTTTAAACAAATGCACTGGTGCCATTAATAAAAGCACACCGAAACAAATATTGATTGATTTGGCATTGTGGGGCATTTCCTTTGACGCCCCATCTCCAGTGCTCTACACTTCACAAAGCATCGTTAAACAAAATGGTGGTGCTTCAATAACATGGTAGAACTAGCACCTCCATAGCAACACATCACATCACTTAATTTGCAATAAATCAATAGAATGAAGCGATGCCCATAGTGCCACAAACTACACCGACGTGTTATACTCGATGACGCACCATTAAACATCATGTTGGTGCTCTAGAAATTATATCACACCGGTACTGTTAGTTAGCAAAAGCACACTGTTGTGTTTACATTCCATAAAAATTGGGTTGGCAGTGCGTTTATGTTAACCAAATGCACTGATGTTGTGGGGAGTTTTGGTGGATGGCCCACCATCGGTGCTCTTGACAAAAGAACACATCGTTAAACAAAGCATTGGGGCTCGAATAACATGGTAGCACCGATGCATTTATATTAACACATCCCACCGCTTAAGTTGTTATAAAACAATTTCACATGTTGGTGTGCCTAGGTCCAAACAACGCACCGGTAATGTAAAAACTACGACACTGCGATAAATTTTTACAAATTATCAGCGCAATGCATCGTATGGTAAGCACTACTAAGATTATGGGGAGTTAGCCAATTGAAATAAACACATTGGTGCGTTCCATTAAATCTAACACACCGCCTAGCTTTTGAAACAATTTTTTTTCTATGGAGTGCATCAAATAAATACAATGCATTGGTGATGTGTACTGCAATACAATGAGAAAAATACATAATAATTTTCCATATCGGTTTGTTTTATGGGATGCCCCATTACCGGTGCATTATAATACAAACACATTGGTATCAACGCATACAAAGCTAAAATGGAGCGTCGATGCGTTATGTTAGTCGAAATGCACCGGTGCAGTTAAGTGAGTTGCATCGGGAAAAATATTTAAAAATTATCATTGCGGTGCATCTTTTAAAATGCACCTGTTACCGGTGCGTCAGAAAAGACAACTCATCGTTAAAAAGCATCCGTTGCTCAAAGGAACATAGAGTGTCAACGCATTTCATATAATCAAGCGCACCACTTGGTTTATCATTAACAAATTGTACTATAACAATGCGTTCCGTAGAACCAATTGCCTCGAGTTACACAATTCATATGTGAAATGGCATCGTAGGTGGTTTTGTATGACAACCCCTAACTGGTGCGTTATATATCACAACTCACTGCTATAGATATCGATGCTTGACTAGAAATAACGCACCAATGCACTATATTTAACATACCTTTGTTCAATGCCTTATGTTTGATTTGGAGCACCAAAAGCGGTGCATATGAAGTTGTTAATAACACTGGTTACTTTTTCAATTTTTGTTTGCAAACATGAACTAATTTCAGTTTTTGATAAATAAAAATTAATTATATATGTTTGTGTTTTAAATTTTAAATTTGTTCTATCTATACATATGTGCCCAAAAATATTTTTATGTGAATCGGATACGACGACGACGCTAAGTGTAGTAGCAACGACAATATCCAAAAGAAAAACAATTTTATTCACAAACAACATATGCAAACCTCCGCAATTAAATTTTGTGGAGATTTTGCTTTGCGGAGGTAAAAACAGAGGTCACTCTTCGGTGCCTCTCATAATTTAGCGCACGGACTCGATCCTCTACCACTTCCTCGGTGCTTTGCCTCACATCTCCTCCTCCATGGGCCACTCGACTTTCTCTAAGATACCGTCCTCGTCATTCATGTAGCCATAATATGGATTGGCATCAATTCGCTTGTAGATCACATACCTACACCTCCTCTTTTTCGCCTCGAGGGGGCTTATCAAATAGCTATTTGACGATGGGGAAGAATTTCATAGCCCCGAAGTATCTATAACTAGGGCCCTTGCTGGTGGCACTTGTCACATCAACTTTGTTCCCTTCCAAGTCCATCATTTTGGCCCCTACTTTGGCATAATTAGAACTACCAAGCTCTACGATCTGATCCCGGTGCCCCTTTTCCACGTTCAACAAGAAAAAACTCTGGTGGATGTCTTAATTATAACATTGTGTCAACCTCAAGAATGACCTAAGCTCCATTTTATATATTTAATAGAAGTTAAGAAGCACATTTAGAAAAACAACCGATGATCCATAAGCTTTGACAACATGCCTTATCTCTAAATATTGAGCATAGCCTTGGCCTCTTCCTGCTCCTCCATAAGATCTTCAGTTGTGTACTTACTAAGAAGCTCATCACGTTTCTTCTTCTCCACAAGCATGTGCTCGATGACTTTCTCATTCAAAAGGGGCACATGGGAAATAAACCCTCACTTTCTTTACTACTAGTTTCCCTTGTCTTGCTCTCCCATTTCTTTCACCACATC
>SNQJ01S0036990.1:115520-128912 GCA_010110895.2 Picea sitchensis
TTGTCCCTAAAATACAGAAGCATACAAGTTAGTAAATCGACAACAGATTACATCCAAATCAGCAAGTAAAAGGTCTATATTAGTTAGCAATGTCAGCAATAAAACTAGTAACCAATGTGGACCGAAAATAACACTTCAAGACTGAATAAAGATGGTTGTCATAAAAGTAAATTTCTGCAGTAGTATATAAGCCTTATGGATGTAGCATTCAATGAAGTACAACAAAAAACATGACCATCAAAAAGTGCCAAAAGCTAGCCCAATAGATGCACCTAGGTTAGTAGGTTAAACTAGCAAAGTTAGTTAGTCTAGGGGTAGTTTGTGAGATATTAGCAATTAGGGTTAGAGTTTAAAGAAACCCTAATGGCAGTAAGTTAGTTTTACTACATAACTAATAATTTGTGGGAAAAAGAGGATTCCCTAAGGGAGGAATAATCCCCAAGGCATCAAGATCATTATCCAAAAGAGACATCTTCAAAACTTGAAATTTGTACGTTTACCAAGGCAACAATTTATTTCTCCCATGCAAAAAGTAAATGACAAGTGCCTTTAAGAAAGGGTTAAAGGAGTAAAGAGAATATGAATAAGCTAGACAGGCTACTTCCTTGGGGGTGTAAACCCTTTTAATCCCCAAGGCAAGCTTCTCTTAGCTAGGATTTTAACTAGAAGGGTGTATGAAATTATACTCCTCTTAGTAAACACTTATGAAGCAATATTCCCTTAGCAATAAAATGGTGGAAACACAAGTAGGGGATGTATGCCCTTATATTCCCTACTTGGCTCTAGAAAATATAACCTTTAACTTGTACAAATGATCATACAATGAAATAAATGGCACCTTCAAGCATTAAAAGGCAATAAAAGCTAGACTAACCACCAAAAAACCAACGAAGAAAGCCTTCCAAGGCTAGCGCACCATCTCCATCAGCCATAACCAAGACACATCCATAAACAAAATCACAAGAGAGAGAACTAGCCAAAGAGAGCGAAAATTTCAATCCAAGAGCCTCTCACAATGGAGAGTTATGTTATGTCAAAAAGAGATCTCATGATCTCTATTTATACAAAATGTAGCTAACATAGTTTGTCCACATAATATTAGGGAAAACACAAGATTAGGGGTCAACAACCCTAATCTTTCCCCTTTTACAAAATAATATTAAACAATTCTCTTTATTTTCAGTTTTGCACAAAGAAAACCCTAAAACAAAGGTGATGTCATCCCTTGAAGGAGGACATTTTGGCAAATTGAGCAAGTCGTTGGAGCTGGGCTGCTTTGATTCATGTGTCATGCTTTGATTCATCATCAACCACCATATGCCCCTCAAATGTGACATCAATCCCCTAGGGAGTGACGTTTTTCCCCTTCTGGGCAAGTCATTTGGCATGCAAAGGGTGGGATCTGTCTATCCAGCTATCTCCTAGGCCTCCAAAAGAATCTCTCTGTCATCTGGCATGTGGGCCTATGTCAAACATCCTGTGGTTTGCTTTCCCTCATGGAAGCCCAAGCTAGGCTTGTTCTTCCAAACCTTGCCACCAACTTGTACCTGCAAGACAAATGGATACACCCTCCAAGGATATCAAGTCAAAGCATCATGATTAGTGAATCAAGTCAATAAAAGAGCCATTAAAGCTTGTATACCAAGACTACATCATACAAACATGTGCTTAAGAAAATAAATGTTTTTCCAAGTTTGGTTGTGGAAGGGTGGCATGGTACTTCTTTTCAATGGATAAAACCCCCTAAGTCTAGGAACAACCCTATCTGAATCATGTGAATGAAATGGAATGGATGTTGGAAGTATTCAATGGGTATGGGGTTCATGATAGGAAAGGGTCCATAGTATCTCATTTATGGGTGCCTTTATGGAGGGTCTGACGTACCTTCATCCATAATGTATTTTTTCCAAGCCCATCAATTTCCTTTATCTTTCTTTCTTTGTATTTGCTTTCAATATAACATAGGGTGAGTTGGAGGGCACTTCCCTAGTATGGTTACCATATATCGCCAGTGTCACCCACAAGTAATTTCATGGAAATGAGAAGGTTGGATCGTGATGAGACCCGCTTTCCCTCAGGCATGCAACTGAGAGCCATTACCTTGGTGTGATGGCCAGAAATGGTAATGTCATACCGTTAGATACCCATGGACGTGATAGGTTGGCTCATGATTAGACCCCCTATCCTCAACTGATCCTTTGAGCGTCTTTATTTATTCTGTTCATGGGGTCCTTATTTTCTTACGGAGAAGATTTTTGTTTCTTTATCGGGATCCCCTAGGCAAAACATCTGGAAGGTTCTATCATTAGGATTTTATCTTTTTCCATCTAACTCCCCTCTGATCCTTCAGCCCCTTCTTCTCATGAAATGAGGAATGGTCCCTTCTAGGGCCAGTCTACCCCAAAATCCCAAGAGATGATGTCACGAGGGCAAAGGCATAGTTTCCAAAGCAAATGTCTCATAATAAAAAACAACCTTTGATACACAAGCTTGAATGCCCCGAATATTAAAATTATACCCACCATCATACCTGACTTTTACTGCATGGAGCAAGACCCAAGTGGCCTGTGGTGGCAAGCTGGTGTGGACGATGACCAAGTGATGGGTCACTGTGGTGGCGATGAGGGTCTCTAGCTATGCAAAAGGATATTGTTGGTCATGTGGTCTCTTGACACTCCATATCTGCAACCTGAGGGCCTCGAGACATAGTATCCTCAGTTATCCACAAAATGGGGATAACAAGGCCTTGCAACTATTTATGAACCCTGCGATGCTCCCATGAGTTTGTGGACAACCATCGATATATAATAGGTTTTTCATGTTAAAGTTTCCAGAAGCATAACCATTCATGCACATACTATACATGGAAATGCTATGTTTTTATTTGAAAATATTCAAGTAATCATACAGACTATAAATAGGACCACAAAATGGCATAAGTGCCACTGATTGTTTGGGAGGAACAAATACATGTGAAAGGATAAACAACCCAAGATTTGCAACATCTATTTTAGACTCGACAATCATATAACTATTACCACAAAAAGAGAATTCGGTTCCAACATCGGGCACATGCATGGATGACAACCAAGCGCCATACAAAACTCGATTGTAAGACGTTTGGTATTTACTTTGCAAATGGATAGGAAGAGGGAAGTCATCACTACCTTCCAACAATTGAACAGAGTTTGGTGTATACTTGGACTTTTTTGCTCTTAGCTCTTACAACTTTTTTAACCTCCTGGTAGTGGCGTTTTGGGTAGTATTGATATCATACTTTGGTTCACTATAAGAACCCTATGTCGACTCAACAGAAAGAGATGGGTTGGACAATTAAGGACGAAACATAGTTGATCTGGCTTCCAAATTTTCAAAAAAGGAGCATATGGAAGTGTTCATGTGTGTATTTTCTATATCACTTATTGGATTGTTGACCACAGTGGGAGGTATTAGACCATCAACTTTGGATAGTCAACCATTAATATAATGAGACAATGTGACACATTGAGGGTTATTCTTCAACCCTTTACATTTTGAACAACCACATACCACTGGCGTGTCATAAAATATATCCAATTCACGCCGTAATATAATTGACCCAAGCTGCAGTTTACTGGAAGATGGCATGTTACAATTGGCATGGTAAAGCAACTGTCCATTTCCATCAAACATTTGCTTGCGGTATCTTTCTCATGAAAAGAGCTTGCGACATTTTTTAACTGGTGGAATATCTTGCTCATTCGAACTCAATCCCGATTTATGATCATACAAAATTCAATGAGCAATTATTCAAATGCATGTGCATAAATGACATAAATTCAATCAGATAAATGAATTATAAATAAAATGTAGACTTACTTCAAACGGCGTGGGAGAAGTTGAGAAGCTTGCAACGATATGGAATGAGCTAAAATCTAAAGCGTTGAACATTTGATATTTTAACCTTATTTCCCTCCATTTGAGTAAAAAAAAACACTGATACGTGCATGAATTTGATATTAAAAGTCATCAATGCTTTTATTTATTTTCTATCGCATTGGTGTGTCTGTATATATAGAACACACCAGTGCACTGCACTATGAAACACATCGAACTGTTACATCTGCTAGAACATTTGTAAAGAAAAATATCTGTAAATTTTAATATCGGAGGTTTGCATTTCTACTTTGTTGATAAAATTCATATTGATGTGTTTTTAAGTATATATATATATCCCAGGGCGCACTAATCAGCGAGGCACACCGATTTGACGACAATTTTAATTTTTTAAATATATAGTTTAATAAGTGTTTTTACATACAAACTCGTAAAACAAAAATAGTGAATAAAGAGAGGGAATTTGATATTTCAAAATGTATTTGTTTATAAATTAAAACACTATTCATTATTTCAATTTTTGAGCAGAATTTAGAGGGAAGATTTGTGGAAGAGAGATTTTCCCCAAAAGACTTTGGAGCGGCTGGATTTTTTTTAATAGGCAAATTCGGAAGGGATCCGTAGGGCACATACAAATCTACAAAAAAGAAATTTCAGGTATGTGATTTCATTCTATTGATCATTTCAATCTTTCTCTATTTGATTCAAACTATTTTCAATGCATGTTAGAAAAAATAAAAGGGTTTCATAGTTACCTTCGATATTGGAAGCCATAGTGTTCTTGTTGTTTTTCTTGGTTCCGCTCTTTTTTTAAGCAATAGATTTTTATAAGGTTTATTTTTTCAAGTAATAGATTTTTACAAGGTTTATTTAGTTGCATATGGGGCGTTTGGTATCCGTTGCAATGGTACCACTCATTGCATTGAATACCAAACGTTGTCAACCCTGTCATTGACAATTATTTAAATAAAAAACTTATCTGCGGTATGTTGTGCGCAATATATAGGAAAATTACCCCGGTGTGCACTGTACCGAGGTAGCGACTTGGTGCTCACTTTATAGAAAAGCACATTGGGGCACATATATCTGTGAAAAGCACTGATTGATAAAAAAAAAGTATTGATTTCATATCATATTCATACGGGTTAGAGTGTGCAATGACTAATAGTACAAATTGATGCACTTATATGTTTGACACCCTAGTGCGTTTTGTTTAATGATGTGCACCGCAAAACTAGATTGTATAAAAAATTCATGATTTCTATTTCTGATGATTCTTGATTTTTTTTAATACAAAATGGTTGATAGAAGTTCAAAGAAAACATCTTATTGCGACAAGCACAATGGTAGCTCATCCCAAGAAGAGAGGGAGACAAGTTCTTTAAGTTTTATTAAAAAGTTAATATATTTGAAATATTTGTAAGTTTAAATTAATGATTTGTATTGGTTAATGTGTGTTTTGCAGAGAAAAAACTTGAAGAAACTTGATAATATTGTTTGCAGTATGAGTGAAAAAGAATGTAAAATCTTTATGGAAATGTTGCAAAGAGAGCAAACAAGTGGATCGAAAGGTAATCAACATTAAGTTTTACTTTGACTTTTACTAAAAATGATTTTCTTAACATTAATTGCTTACAAGTTTTAAACACTTGATTTCACATTTTTTGTAATTTTATGCAGGGATCGATAGCGAGGGAATGGAATCTCGTCCAAAAAGGATAAAAAATCATAAGGATGTAAATGATGATGACAGTTTGGTCATCTGTTCATCTGGAGTGGTGTTTGAAGTTAATGAGTGGGGTAAATTGTTTTACAGGGCTTTGAGGGATATAGTGGAAAGAACGTATAGACGTAATTTTCACTTACAGTACAAAAATCAATCCAGTGACTTCAAGAATCAGGTTATACGTACACTACAAGAAGCATTTCTGGAGCCATGGTCAATGAGACGCATGTTAGTTGCAATTGCAAAAACTTAGAATAACAAAAATGAATCATATAAAAGGTATTATTACTAAGCATGTTTTTCTATAATGTGTTTCAATAATTACCAACTTATTTTTTTTCTATATTTACTTTCATGTCCATTTCAGGAAAAAATATTGTGCTTTTTCACTTTTCAAAAATATTACGAAAATTCCAAGCGACAAACGAGGGTAAAGCCGATACATGTCGGTAGGGATGTCAAAAAAAGTGTACAAGGAGATGGTAATAGAAATGAACATAATTTCATCGCAGGAGGATACATCCCAAAAACAACGTGCATAAGAGGTATTTTATCATTCATTTATTCTTTTATGTGCATCAAATTTATTTATCATATTAAATATCAATTTTCAATTGTTTTGTTGCAAAAAAGAAAACAAAATGGAACCGAATCAACACATAATATAGGATAACAAAGAAAAGAAGGGTTGATCGCAAAGTTTGTGAGTATTTACGTTTTCAACATTACTAAAGTTTTCATATTTGTTGTGATCTTTATATTAAAATAATTCATTTACATTCATCCGTGGATGTCTTCTAATAGGTGTTAACATACAAAGAAGATTCAATTGAACAATTGATCAACATTGGGTTAAGTGAGGGTTGTGAGTATATGTTGAAGTATCAAGGTTTAATTGAACAATTTGAAAGTAGCTATGTTGGTTAACTTCTCTTGTTTTATAATTAATGGAACAATAAGAAACCTTATATTAATTATATCGATTATGCTTTGTTATTGCGTATTAAACATGTGGGAAACAAAGTATGGAGAGGAGCTTGTTATCCCCATTTCCTAGGGATAACTAAGGAGATGATGTCTTGAGGCCCTCAGGTTGTAGACATGGAGTACCGAGAGACAAATGACTGACAATGTCCACTTGCACAGACATAGGCCCACCTCACCACAATAGATCTTAGGGTATCCACCACATCAACTTGCTTCTAGAAAACATTGGGACTTGCTCCATGAGGTACAAGCCAGGTATTATGGTGAGTTTCATTTCAATATTTGAGGCATTTGAGCATGTTGCATTTGAGAGTGCTTTTGATTATGTAACGTCTACTTGGAAATTATGCTCTTTGCCTTGTTTCACCTTGGTGGTTGATGTTATGCCCTGGTAAGTGGTCACCCTTAGGGATGGGTTTGTTGCTGGGAGGTCCCCTTGACGAGTCATCATGCCATTCCCAACCATACTTGTCATTTTCCACACTTCATCCCCTCATCTCCTTATCTTTTGGAATTTGCGGGTGTACTGACCCAAGAAGGGATTGTCGCTCATTTCATGGGAAGAAGGGGTTGAAGGCCCAGAGGGATGTAGCTGGAAAAAGATGAAATCCAAATCATAACCTTCCAGATGCTCTCCCAAATAGGTCTTGAGAACAAATTGAATGTTTCTCCTAAAAAATCAAAGACCTGCAAAAACATTTATATTATATAAATGTCCCACTTGTTGAGGTGTGTATACTCATGCAGTGTCCCTTTCTTTCCATGCATATGGCACTCTGTATACCTCTAGCTTCAAGTGACACTGTGGTACTGCCCCCAAAGATAATTAATTAACCCATAGGGAGTACCCAATGTTTGGACCTTCATTAATTAATGGCAATAAATGGGCTTGGAAAAAGGATGCATTGAAAGCGAAGGTGCAACACACCCTCTACAAAGGCACCCATAAATGAGACACTACGATCCCTTGTATGTCATGAACCCCATTCCTAAAAGTCTTGCCCCCATCCATGTCACCTTCTCTACATGAATTAGAGAGGGGTCCAATTGGGAAACACTCCTCGACTTGAGGTATGACTCACCCAAGAGGTCGCTTTGTCAATCCTCCCATACCTAAACTTGGAAAAATGCATAGGGTCTTTGAGCACTTGTTTAGTTTGATGAAGTGTTTTTTGATGCACATGCTTAGGTGACTCTTTTATTGATTTGATTTACTCATCATGATGAATTTTACATGAGATCCTTGGAGGGCGTATTCATTGTCTTTGCAGGACCTTGCTTGCTGGATAGTTTTGGAGGAACAAGCCTACCTTGGGCTTCCTTGGGGCATGAATCCCAAAATTTGGATACCACGGCCTGCATACCAAAGGATGATGATAGCCTTTTGAGGTTTTAGAGGCACATTTGAGAACCTCACCTAGCCCCTACTAGCCTAACGTTTTGTCTCAGGAGGCCAAACCGTCACATTTGGGGGCCTTGACGTCACCCTAGGGCTAGGGTTTTGGTGGTGAAGATGGACACTTGGTATTTTTGAAGAGGAAGACCCTTTTCATTCTAGAGATGATCCTAATGCATAGAGGATCCTTAGGAGGCCCAACGACGTCCTCCATTAGCTCATTGACTTGGTAAAAATGTCGAAACGTCACCCTATAGAGGGTTGACATCATCTTTAGGGTTTCTTATTTGAAATTTTTTAAATTGAATTTGAATCTAATGATGTAGAAGGGTAAAAGAAAAGGAAACATCTCCCTTGTTTTTTGGTTTACCCTAAGTTAAGTGGACAAACATTTTTTAGAGGATTTGTATAACTAGAGATCAAACTCTTATCATTAGATCATAGCATTCTCACTTGGAGAAAGACTCATTTGCTTAAATTTGTGCCCTATTTGGAAAATTTTACATATATCTCTTTGCTACTATCTCTTGTGATGATTTGTCCTAGATATTGGATGAAGAAGTAAGATACTATCTTTCTTGGAGACTATTTCTTGCTTTTATGGTGGAATTTTCTTGGTTAAAAGGAGTTTATCTTGTTGATGCTTGGACTAGGTAAGGAATCTCTCTTGTTATTGATTCTTTTCTTGGTTGCAAGGTTAATTTGTTAATCTTTTAGGGAGTATAATGGCATACAACCCCACTATGACCATCATAATTGTCTTGGAATAATTTTTTGCACAAAGTATTATTTGGAGAAGTAAAAGGGCTTACACCCTCCTAGTTTTTTCCTACCTAGTCTTGCTTGTCATGGGGAGTAAAAGGGCTTACACCCCTAAGGAAGTAGCACAAATAGATCTTTCATTTAAAAGACTCCATAACCCAATAGTTAAAAGCATTAATCTCTTGCATTGGAGAAATAAAATCATTGCATTGGGATACATAAGATCACGAGGTAATGAAATTGTTTAAATTTGAATCTTTTCTATATGCTCAAGGCTTGCCAAGGCCACTAAGGCTTCGTGATTCTCCAAGAATTTATTGTTGTTGTAACAAATTTATGCTATATCCATTAGGGCTGCAACAAAATACTTCATAACTTTCAAACTTACTCATTTTCTAACCGTCAAAGTTTGCTACAAAGCTACCAAATTAATCTACTAGTTGTTGTGCTTCTTTTGGGTGGTTTACTAGCACGTTTCGGTGGTTGGATTTTTCTGTTGTAACACTTGTTTGCTACATTCATAAGGCTGCAATAATATATCTTCAATACTTGTATCTAACATCATTTAATTGTTTCTAAAGTCTTGTGCTAACATACTTGAGTTACACTAGTAATTGCTAGTTAGTATCTTGCATTTTTTTTGGACTTTTAGTGACTTGTTTAGAAACTCTTTTTATCATTTCATTGTTGATTTATATCATTATATACTGCTGCTAATTAGGACAGAAAGCTTCACTTGCTTTTCCACAGGTTTATTGGTCTTGTATCTTGTATTTTCTTGTGTCTCGGGTAGGTACAACAATCTTCCGCAGGTACTCAAGAGCTTGGAAACCATTGACCATCTCCGAGACTCGTTTTCGAGCCTTCCTCCACTTAGTAGTTTTGACCTATAGGGGTTTCACTTCCATAATATCACTTTCCACTTCATTTTCCCCCAGGTTCACCCGAGATTCCCCCCTTGTGTTGGATTTATCCTTCACTAAAGTGAGGGGAGGGTTTATCTAAGGTGACAGTTGGTATACTCTCCTACAGTTATCACCATCTCATGGATTGGGTCAGGCTTTGTCCAACCTTTAGTTTGTGCGATAACAAAGCCAACATAAAATATTTTGTTAACCGACATGAGGCAAGGCTTCAAAACGATGTGTATGGTTTATGAATCACTCCTTGCTATGGTACACTTTTTGATTTACGTAATCATGCATATTTTACTATATTATAAATGTAGATTTACTTATTACAATTTATATCTATGTTTGCAGATGGATCATGAACAATTGGAACGTCAAACACAAGTTGAGGAAGAAAACGTCTATTTCAATAGCCAAAGTACACTATCGTCTACTACTAATCTAGAAATGAGGAGTGCACACAACTTGAGCAAGGACACCAATTCAAGTGATAAGTGGCAATCAATATAATTGAATGTTACTACAAGTTGTATGTTTTGGAATATCGGTCTATAAAAATCAGGGATTTTGCTTAATGTAGTGGACATAATGTCCCAATTGCATCATGACATGTTACCAATAACTACAACGATTACATATTGGTTCCGTTTTGATTATTGTGGACCTTTACGTTGTCCCATTTTGTATGACCATGGGTCTCTTATTTATATATAATAAAACGAGTTTCTTATTTTATTGCTTTGTCAAATGTTGCATTGTTGATTATTTAATATGTGAATGATTTACATTGCTACAAAAATTGCTTAATTAATATGTGAATAATTCACATTGCTACAAATAATTGATTAATTAATATGTGAATAATTCACATTGTTGCAAATAATTGATTAATTAATAATGTGAATGATTTACATTGTTGCAAATAACAGAGGTGTAATTCGTTGGATAAGGCATTAATGCAATCATTATATCAAAATACAATAACATAACTATAAAAAAACAATATTACTATAAAAATATTTGTAAAAAAAATAATTAATTAAAAAATATACATATCGGTGCATAATTATGAACTAACAAAATGGTGTCTGAAACAATATTAAAATTGGTGTTTTTTAAGGGGTTATACGCACCAGTGCATATTAAGCATATTGAAGCATTGATGCATATTAATTATACTAAAGCATCGGTGCATAAAACGTGCGATAATATGTATCATTTTAAAATTTTACGGTGGGCATGTGATAAATATGCACTGGTTCTTTAAATATAATAAYAATACAGATGCTTTAAATAAAATAAACGTACCGGTGCAAAAAACATGCCATAATATATATCGTTTTAAAATTTTASGATGGGCATGTGATAAATATGTTAGAAAAGTGGGTGTGCTTGTTTAACCATAGACAATATAGCAATATTRTCACCCAACCATAGGCACAAATGCCACCTCCGAGCACCTTAACCTTGATAGAGAATAATTCTGGTAGCAAATCAATAGCCAACCAAGGCTAATGCACAAAGAAAAGATAACCAAGACTGATAAAAAAGTCCAACCCAGAAAGACCGAAATTATATGTTCGCAGTGACTGCAGCTGCAACTACCCTTCACACTTGCGCACTAAATTTTTGCAATGCGCACTACTAAATTTCTGCAGTTGTGAGTTGTGTCTTTCAAATGAGCTCTGGCATCCTGTATTTATACTGCTCCTCCTTAGCTGTCTGGGCCGACTTCTCATTCTGGAGGCTAAAAACTCAATATTGAATATTTCCTTTAGCCGACTTGTATTCTAGGGTTATGTCCAATGCTTTATGGTTTCTTCTTGCTTCCTGGAATATTTTAGTCTTTTCAGGGTTACATGTGGAGGTTAATACCTCCCGCAGCTACCATAATATCAACACTCCCTCCTAGCTAGTGAAGTATTGAAAGAAATGGTCTTGAGCACAAACATACCATTCAATCGGTAGCATCATCATAGCCACACATGCTATCTCATGATTAGATCACAAGCACCATCATCACTATCAGTATCTTCTGAAAACATCAACTGCATCATCTCTCGAAGCCATACTCCATCTGAGTAATCATGCATGATGTTGAATAAGTCACTCACTCCACAGAGTGATATAAGAACCATTATTTTAATCCAGACATATGTCCTAGAAGAATAATTGTTCCAACAGATGGTGGAAGCCACGCCATGGGCTACAAGGACTATTCTTCTAATCCAAACATATGTCCTAGAAGAATAAATGTCCTGGACCATTTTCCGTTTGGAGAATGTTTGTCCACCAACACATTGACTATCCATCTAGTTGATAATCATTTCCAACACTATTGATAGTCTACATGGCAATAAGAACAATGTCATTCAATAGAGCACAACTATGTCTATCCATAGTAGTACACAACTACTATCCAGTGGTACACAACCACACCAAGTAGCACATGACTACTTAATCAGTGACACATAGTCACAACCAGTGGAACACATCCATCACAGTAGCATACATATATTTTCCAGAGACATACAGTCTCCATAGAAATCATATCATCTGATATCAACCTACATAAAAAAATATCATGATATAAACTAAGTCATCTGAGCCATTCTTCCACTCACATCTGTGAGATCTGGAAGAGCATCTACCCTCAGAAGGTAAAACATCAGCCATGGGCTATATGGACTACTCTTCTCAAGCATAGAAGAATAATTGTCGCTGGTTTCTGAGCCTAGACCATTCACCTAACTAGGCCATTCCTCCGGCACTAATCATAGTGCAACTTGGAGAGAATGAGTCTGCCCTAGGGAATTCTTGTCCCTGATTGTTGAACCTGGACCATTCACCTAACTGGGCCTTTCCTCCAGCACTAATCATAGTGAAACCTTGATAGAATGAGTCTACCCTAGGGAATGACTACCTAGACCATTTCCTAATGGAAATCACTGTCCTGCACCAACCTCCAAAACATACCATTCTTCGAAACTTCTCAAAACTGTGAACTTCGAAAGAATGACTGCCCGATGAGGCGGTCCATTCGACTTGACCACTACTCAGAGTGACTGCAAAGAAGAATGATTGTCCTAGACCATTCCCCCACACTGGCCACAAGGGAAATCGTTGTTTATGTTACATGAACAATCTACTGGACCATTTTCATTACGAAAATGACTGTCCGATCTAGACCATTTTCTGAACTAGAAAATGTTTGTCCGTCATAAATCTCAAACCACTTTCTAAACTAGAAAGGAACTGCTCATCCTAAACGATTTTTCAAACTGAAAAATGATTGTCCATAAATCAATAACACATAAGTTCTCCCTCCCAACCTGGGAGTAATCTCTTCCGTTTTCAATAAGGAATTTGTTTCCACCAGCCCCAACTTGTTTCTTGAGTATGCAAACTTTTCATCTTGGGCAGGGGTTTTACCAAAATATTTGCTATCTCCTCAACTGTGGAGATATATTAGAGAAGCACTTCTCTTTTATGGACTTAATCACGGAGAATATAATGCTTGATCTCAATGTACTTCATTATGTCATGGAACACCGGTTTTCTCTGAAGGCTTCAAATAGCTCTGATCATTACAAAATGGTCAAATTGAACACTTATGTTTCCTGCTAGCTCATAACATCGTGGCAAGGCTCAAACTGATACATATCCAAGTAGCACTTCTTCTGTCATCATGAGAGTTTTCCATGGATTAGCAATCCATCATCCCAGAATTCTGA
>SNQJ01S0036991.1:13775-33626 GCA_010110895.2 Picea sitchensis
TCCGATCTCAACTTTCAGTACTCATTGAGCTTGTGGTGAATATCAATTCCAAGATATTTGTATGAAGCAACTTCCTCCAAGTTGTTGTTGTCATATACACAGGTATCATAAGGGATATTATTGGATTTAATAATCATGACCTTAGTCTTATCAATATTAACAGTCATACCCATATTGGAGCAAAACTCCTTGAGGATTCTAAGTTGGTTTTCAAGATCATGGGGACTCCTTGACATAAGAAAGATATCATCGGCATAAAGAAGAAGATTGATGACAATACTAGTAAGAGTAGGGCCAACACAACCTGCTTTTTCCAAGCGTTCTTCTAACTTGTCAATGTATATGCCAAAAAGGGTAGGGGACAAGGGACAACCTTGTTTGACTCCGATATTGCAGTTAATCTCTTTTGACTAGCCCTTAATGTTTTTAAACTTATCAATAACATTCTCATACATCCTTATTGCATCAACCCTCAACTCGAGAGGCACTTTTATATCTTCCAACCTATTCCAAAGGTTTTTCCTAGGAACCATATCAAAAGATTTTCTAAAGTCAACAAAAAATAAAATAAAATAGTTTTAGTATTGCGTAACTCCTCTGCAATGATCCTAAAGGTAACAAGATGGTCCACAGTTGAATGATATCTCCTAAACCCAACCTGGCATATCTCCTAAACCCGACTTGGAAAAACACACATTTGTAATCAAATAATTAATATAACCCTAATCCTAATAAACCCTAATCCAAATTTTGTTACGATAAATGAGACGGTTGGATATCTATTATTTTGTTGTTCTATTATAGTCTCATAAGTGATTATAATAAATATTTAGTTCACAATCAATCTTTTACTGATTATTTTACCAATTATCCAATGTAATCAATTAATCATAATCATTGATTCACAATATATTATTTTATTAATTAATGGATTCTTACAAATTATCCATTACTAAATCCAATCGAATGTAATTACCATTAAATGAATCCATCGTTATATAAAGTATTTATGCAATATATTTAATATTTTTATGATACTACCAGTTCTCTCAAAAGGGTCTCAATATAATCGAAGTTCCAAATTATGGATCATTAACCAGTAGAACTGTAAATGACTGCAACTATCTCCCATTTACGAAAAATAGATTTTAGCAGAGTTATTGTTATTAAGGAAAAATCATCATTTACCATTGGTATGTAATGGAAATGGAATTATGGTGATCTATTGCACACATTCTCTAAGCACAGGACTTCCAATATAGTCAGAAGACTGCAACACTTATGAAATCATCTTTGCATCTCTGAAATCGTAGGATATTTAATCTTGCATCTCTGAAATCACAATCCACCCCTGAAAGTGAAGCGAAACAACGATATGTAAACAACAATCCACCCCTGAAAGTGAAGCGAAACAACGATATGCAAACAACGATACACAAATATATTTAATCATGCATCTCTGAAATCACAATCCACCCCTCAAAGTCCCATAAGAAAATGAAAATATCCATTAAAGTCCCCTAAGAAAAAAGAAATAGGATTTTAACTATTTTAAAACCTTCTCAAAGTTTGATGAATACAAAAAGAAAGAATGAACCAGGTAAGTAAATAAATAACATCAACCTATCCATATGGGTTTCTAAAAATCCATTCCCACACTCCTTAGTAATGTGAAAACCTAGCCGCTAGGTTTCTTACCCTAGCCACACATCTGCATGCTCACCGGAGTCTAGTGTACTTGAGAAACTACACAGTGGTCTAGATGCGATTCCTGAGCTAGTTGCAAATGGTATACTCTCTGGATTGGATTGGTATACTATCTTCTTTGCCTCAGACATGAGGTAGAAAACTTGGCATGGCTCAAGTGAATTGAAACTCTAGCAACCAACCATGGATCGCTTCAAATCCATAAAAACGTGGCAACATTTGAGACCTGCTATCAGTTGCAATGAGTAGTGTGAGGTAGTGAGGCCTGATAGTGTTTGCTAATTACTCAAACGTGGCAATCAAATAGTCATCCAGTAATTTTTTAATATGATTATGTAAATGTGAAAAAGTAAACATGTTAACTGATGCATTCAGAAATGCAAGAAATTTATGAACATTAAATTTCATTCATCCATTTGAGTCTAAGATGAAGAATATGTGAGCATCTTTAATTGTTGACCATCTGAGTAATAAACATTATATCGACTTTGGCATCTTTTACCTCAATTTGCTTTAAAATTTGGTTAAAATTTTAGTTTTTACTATCAATTTTGTTTAAAATTTTAATTATTTTAATTTTTGTGAAAAAAAAATTTACTAATTAAAAATTCTTCCAATTTCACAATTGAAATAATAATTAAAAAAACAAAAACATCCAAACATAAAATATTTAAAAAAAATCCAAACATAAAATATTTAGACTTGTACTTTTATTCCAATGATAATTGTAGAAAAAATAGAATCATAAAATGTTTATATAATTGTCAAAAGTAAAACTAATCTCTTTTAGTTTTTAATGTTTGCTGGTCAATGATGAGTCTTTGGCCACGTAATATGTTTAGGAAATAATTAGTTAGGTATGTGCCTTAATGAACCGTTGGCCATGTAATATGTTTAAGAAATAGTTAACTACGCATGTGCCAAAATGAGCCGTAAATATGATGTTTAAGAAATAGTTAGTTAACCATATGCCAAAATGAATCTTTTTTTAGTGTCCCGAATAAATTGCACTTGTCTTTTCATAATAAAATCTATAAAAAATTTCAACAAAATCTGTTCAAATTAGGGCATGGTGTTCACATAGAAATGCAATTTCCCCTAATTTCACTCATACTTCCGCCATGAACCTCTCAAGAACACACACAATGAATTATCCTCTATTGAGAGACCTATCGAAGTTATCAATCAGAAATGAAATTTATTTTGACATGTTATCAATTAGAACCTCTCAAGAACACACACATGGGATGCTTTACTTATCTAGGGTAGAGCTAGAGGCTTGGACTATTGGGATATTCTATTTATACTATAGTATTCTAGCTATTTTTTTTATACTATAATATTCTAATAGAGAGTTAACTAAGATGCATTTGGTTTTTCTATGGGTTTAATTACTTCCTTACTTCATTAGCTCTATTCAAAATGACAACAAGAAGCTCTTAGTTCTACTAAAGTGTATGAAGTGCATATAAGGAAGTAGTCATCAAAAGGGGGTTTAAGTTAATATTGTTGTTGCTCATAACCCCAGATGAGGATTCTATGCTCTACCCCTACCCAATGGATTTTTTACTACTTAAACCATGGAAAATGCAACCGTTTATGCTTATTGGAAGGATTTTTTACTACTTAAACCATGGAAAATGCAACCGTTTATGCTTATTGGAAGGTACAGAGGGGTGTTGTAAGGAATTAGATTTATTAGAAGTCCTCATTCTCTTCCTCTCATAGCTGCTTAAGGCTTTCTTATTCAATTTATCATTAAGGCTAGTTGGGAATATACTTTCGGGTACAAGAGATAGATTCTCCAATAAAACTCTGGTGGGCACAGTAAAGGTGCTAGGTGCCGCGTACCTTATTGACAGTTACAATCATTAAGATACAATTCCATATGAAAATAGGGCATGTCTCCCTTTGCTGGTTCTTTGACTTTCTGTATATTTTGAGTGAGATTATAATTATCAAATGAGAGAGACATTATAACACAAGACTATTAGATTACTTGATACCTTGATCTCATATACAATACATTTGTGGCTCATTATATAGAGCTCACTGATAGTTATCAGATCTAACTTATTCCAAATATAGGATGAAAGGTTGAGCAAATATCTCAACCATAAACATGAATATAAGATCTCATAAATCCAACTCCCTAACAAACTCCTAATAATAAGATCACACAACTCACGTAGAGATTGAATCTACTTCTTAATACATCATATTAGACAAGTAGGAATTATATATTCCAACACTCTCCCTTAATGACTACTTATCTAAATATCTTTGTGGTCATATCTTCATCACTGTCATGGCATCAATTTTTCACTTAAGCTTGCTTCCACTTGTACCTTGTACCTGTATATAATTATTGATGTCCATATAAAACACAATCCATCTACCAGAATACATGGGTCATCTGCCGATGTAACCGCTAGTTCTCTAGGAATTGTTTTCAACTACATAGCTCATCAATGTTAAACTCTCCCTTAAACATAACTTGGTCCCTCATACTCTGAGATTATTCCATCTCACATTCCCCCACTTGATCGAAGATCCAAAGTCTTCGATTCAACATCAAGCTAGCATACAAGTACACCTGCCACCCTCGTATCTACCCTAGTGGTTAATTCCACAGCTTGATACAACAACCTCTCTGCTTATGAGAGAGTATCACATCCTATGATCACATGCACTTCTGTGCTACAACATGTATGCCTGTTTATGCCTTACTAACATGGCTTACAACAAACGGGAATTTAGCTTGCCTATGGATAAGCATTACAAATTGGACCAAAAACTTGGGTGTCGGGTACAACCGATCATGCACCCCTTACAACATTGAATCAGGTACAAAAAACATTCAAAATGATTTATAACAATATCAAGAATACTCTCACCAATCATATGCCCATTTGCATGTCATCAACATTCTTGAAAAAGACACACATATAACCACTTCACACAACTTGAATAAAATAAATATTCTCAACTTCAAACAAAAAATATCATTCACAACTCAATCTCGCTTTTGTGACTTGATTTGGAGGATGTGTGAGTTCGACGGAATGAGCATGTACACCTCACTTCATTTCGCTATAACACCTCCATGTAGTCTGTAGAAGAACTTCTTCAACATTCTCTTCGGAAACACTCTGGTTCCGGGATGCCACCTCGGGCTCAGGCAGACAGATCATGCTCGCTTCCATTACGCACTCGCCGATCGAACCACTACATTGCAGCTGCTTCACCGGTCATGCTTTAGGTAATCTCCGTGTAATTTCATAGAACAATTCATTAGCATTTTGCACCGTCTTTGCTAAGGTTTCCATGAAAAATAGACCATTTTCCTTTGCATATGTTTCAACTTCCTCTGCTTCAACCTTCCTCTTTGCTACCACATCAGCCTTATTTCTTTACTAGCTTCACCATCTCATGCAACACATCCTGCTCAACCACTTGCAGATGAACAAGGTCACTACATTTCTTTATCAAAGTCTCCAACAATGTAAGAGAAAGAAGATGAACTTTAGAATTCTTATTCATGAGACGCTTCTTGACTGCTTTGACTACATCCTTTGCTTGTCCTTGATCACTACTGACAATATCACAGATCTCAATGTTCGTCGCCCAGTCTGGGCCAATCAACATATCACTCGTGGCCCTCTCCACAAGAGAGCTTGCCATAATTCTTCTACTATTTGGACAGACAATGGACGGGATCAATCCTGCCTAAAACAAATGCATTCCAGTGGAATTAAAGAAGCCTGTTTGAAGCCCAAATAATATTATTTCAAATTAAAATGACCTCTTCGGATCGAAACCCTGGGGTTTGCGAAGAATCATTCCTTGGTCGGCCAAAGATAGCCAATTTTAACGTAGAATCTCGATATTAAAGCCCTGCAAGCTCTGAAACAAGCCTCGTGGAGATAAATTTTGGTCTAGCTGATTCAAAATCCATCGGCATAAAGGCCAAACCCTGAGAGATCTCCTCCTTGGATGTTCCAATTCTTTGCTAATTCTCGTTACAGAATCAACATTTCCCGATAGCAAATGAAAGTATTACCAATTCTTTGCTAATTTTCAGAAAAATGAGTTGGGGGGTGGGAGGGGCGGCGACTATACCCACCTAAGCCAGTAACACTTCCACCAGCTCTCTACTCAGCCACCTCTAATTCACGTCCCTTCTTCAGTGGACACGGCTCCTCCAAGTAGCAACCCCACACAACAGTCAACAGATGAACAAAACATGTATCACTCCAAATAACAGTCGACGAGATCCAAACAATAGTCGACGAGATGAGCACGCAACACTCCATGCTCTAGACGACAGCTCCTATAAGTCAAACACATGCCTCTACCGACAGCTTCTCCTCCAGTGCTGCAGCTATAGACTGAGTCGCTTTTGACCACATCAATGGCAGCGACGTCCGAGAATTCAAGAACGATCTCAATATCCAACTGAGAACCCTCGATTGCATCGACTTCCACCACAGACCCCGGCTAAAATAGCTCGTTCTCGACGACAAGCTCAACCGACCGCAGCTCGTCGATTTATTCAATCGACCATTGGATGATATTCATGGCTACTAACAATGATTGTCTCTTGACGGGAAACCTCCAATCTCTTCTCACAACACACCAATTCCTCACAGCCGACAGAGAACGTGTAGATACTCCAGATGATTCTTCATGGGATGCTTCACGCTAGTGATCTCGCTATCTCAGCCAATATCTCAGGGATCCGCCTCTCTCAAGATCCACCAACACTTAGAAATCAAATTATTCCTCTACTCTCCTCATGTTCCTGGGCACTCCTGTGAGGGAGTCACTCCCCGCACTGACGCTTTGATACCAAATTAACAAATGAGAGAGACATTATAACACAACACTATTAGATTACTTGATATCTTGATTTCATATACAATACATTTGTGGCTCATTATATAGAGCTCACTGATAGTTATCAGATCTAACTTATTCTAAATATAGGATGAGAGGTTGAACAAATATCTCAATCATAAACATGAATCTAGGATCTTATAAATCCAACTCCTTAACAAACTCCTAATAATAATATCACACAACTCACGTAGAGATTGACTCTACTTCTTAATGCATCATATTAGATAATTAGGAATTATATATTCCAACAATTATTGCAATTATGTCCAGTTGAACACAATGCCATGCATGATAACCTCATATATAATGGGTATACCCATCTCACCCATATGTGTTGAGTGTCTGACATTCCATGCATGCGGTTCATGAGCACCACCAAATCCCTCACCTCTTCTCGCAAGTTGAACACAATGCCATGCATGATAACCTCATATATAATGGGTATACCCATCTCACACAAACTATGTACAATATTTTATAAATCCTGTTAATAAAATCAGCTCATGACATCAAATTCACTTCAGATACAAAGGTTACAAATCAACAAATTTTGATAGTGTTCATTGTACCCACCCCCGGATAGAAACTACCTCTGAACAACCCCTTACTTTCAGCCTATTAAGAGTTGGGAAGACAAGTTGTCTCTGCAGATACGGGCTCAGTGATGTGAACGATGATGGTTTTCTCTGCAACTACATTTTCTGTTTTTTTTACATGATAAATTTAGGTCATATGCTGATTTTGTATTCCAGATTTATATTTTCAAAAATATGCCGGATTTACTTGATAAATTTAGGTCATATACCGATTTTGTATTCCAGATTTACTTGATAAATTTAGGTCATATACTGATTTTGTATTCTAGATTTATATTTTCTAAAATATGCCTTAGGAGTACTAAGATAACTTTGGATTTTTTTTCAATTATGGCATCATGGAAGATGCAAGGTTTCAACATAGTACAACTATAAGGTTTGAAAAAACCATAGCTGTCTAGTTAAATTGGCTCTGGAATAAATCATGGCCCTAGGGTTAAGAGTTTAGATTTTTATAGATTGACATTTATGTGCTTTATTCATTGTTAAACAACCAATGCTCAAGTAAAATTATAATATGATGTTTATACAAAATTCTTAGGTATATAAATTTAAACACTGTCCATACCTTGGGAAAAACCTCAAGGATCCATATTTGGAGTCTCAGGTGATTGAACAACCCAAGAGTGCTCTCTAACCAAGCACAAAGGAATAGGTATATATTGGTAACTCTGTATGCAAACATTTTGAAAGAAAATATGAGAAATCAACAATTCCAGGATCAAAGTAGATTCAACAATTGCCAAATAGTATTATGTCTAGTACTAAAAAAAAATGTTTTTAAATGTAAAGGGAGGTCTCCATGTATCTGACAGTAGAAATGAAGTCAAAATAGGAAATCCCTCTCCACAAATGAGAAGTTTTATTTTTTCTAAACCCACAGAAATAGGGATGTCATTTGCATATAAGTAAGTTTTATTCTTATTTATAGAAGAAAATACAACTATAGAAGAATAGATTGGAGTAAAAATAAATGAAATTTATTTTCAACTCCTTCTTTGTCCTGCACATTTTTAATGTTTAAATATTGTAAGGTGTTGGACCCGTTTTTCTTAAGAAGCCCATAACTTTATCAATTCTACTAAGTGGGTCGATTGTTGTAACCTGGGAATGGGGTTGGAATAGGGAAAAATCTTCATCGGTGGGATTTCATGGGAGACTATAGAGAAGGCGTTGAAGGGATTTCATGGGAGACTATAGAGAAGGCGTTGAAGGATCATTTTAATGCCTTTGGAGATGTGGTGGATGCCATGGTCATGAAGTAAAGAAGAAATTGTTGAACTCAAGGTGAGTTTCTCAAGTGAAACATACCATCGATGGTAGAGTGGTATATTGTTTATTACCTTTAGAAAGTTAAAGAAGATAATCCTTGTAATACATACCACAATATTGTCAATCTTTTGAGATGAGAAATTCTGCAGTGATGGTAGCGAATGGATACAAGCAGGCCACGGTCCTACTCTATCAACAAAGGTTCTCTAAACTGTCCAAGGCTGCAGTGATTACTTTGATTTCCGTTCAACTTGCAAGACAAAAGACTGTGGGTTTATAGCTTTACTGGATCCTTCTAGGGATGAAAAGAAGGTCATTGAAATCCGTTGAATCACTTCTCAAATGAGCGTTGACAAAAGAAACCATTATTCCACCGTAAAATCTGGACATAGCCTCCCACACTATAATATTCTAGATATAAAAAGTATGAAGAACAAAAATAAAATGCTAGAAATGGCAGATGAATAACAATATAATGAGAACAACACCACAATAATACCAAAATGATAGCAAAATAACACCAGAAAGAGAACTTTGATTACTGAGAGCAATTTTCACTTTCCTCTTCGAGGGGGCAACCTCCAATAGAGAAGAGCTCTATTACAATAATATCCAAGACAAAAGTTCACATACCCTCGACTCCTATTTATACTAACTATGTCTATCAAAAACACCATCTAGAGGAATATCCTTCTAGAAGTGAAAGCTTCTATTAGGTATTCTTACATTCGACTTATTATTCCTTATTTCTAGGCCTTATTAATATTGACCTTTATTACATTGGAATACATTATTTTACCTATGTGAGGGGTTAGGTCCCTAACATGTCCTCCCCCTTAAAAAAAATCTTTTCCTCAAGGCTTGAGTTGTGGAAATTGCTCTATAATGGAAGCTGGTTCCCAAGTGGCATCTGCTCGGGTTGTATATTTCCATTGGACTAAAAATTCCTTGATGGTTCACTAACGCAGGCGATGATCACGTTGGTCCAAAACTACTTGTGGTTGTAGCCAAATGGAGCCTTCTTCGTCCAACTCGGGAAGGTTGGTTTGAGTTTCACACTTAGTTCCGATCACCTTATTTAAGAAGGAAACATGAAAAACATGATGTAGCTTAGAATGACTGGGAAAATATAACTTATAGGCCACCTATCCCACATGCTTGAGAAGGGTATAAGGACCATAAAATTTGGGTGCCAGTTTCTGACAATGGTCAGCCTTCAGGGAGTTTTGCTTGTAAGGTTTCCTTTGAGGAAACACCTGATCCCCTTCTGCAAATTGATGTTCAGAGCAACCTTGATCTACTTGTTTCTTCATGTGATTCTGGGCCATGACCAAATTCTCTTTGAGGGTACAAATAATAGCCTCTCAAACTGTAAGTGTTTGGTCAACTGCCTGGACCTTTGAGACACCTAGTAAATATGAGAGAACTTAAGGTGGATTTTTTCCATATACTTATTCAAAGGGAGTCATGCAGGTAGTTGTATGGTATGAAGTGTTGTACCACTATTCAGCTAATGGTAACCATTGATCCCACTGATTTTTCTTTTCCGACGAAAAACACCTCAAATATGTTTCCAAACACTTATTGAAAACTTCAGTTTGACCATTAGTCTGGGGATGATAAGTGTGCTGAGATGCAATTGGGTGCCTTGTAGCTTGAACAATTCTTGCCAAAAATTGTTGGTGAAAGTTGGGTTGCGATCATAAACAATAGAATGCGGCATGCCATGAAGCTTGAAGACTCGATCCATGAAAAATTGAGCCACAATGGATGTTGTAAATGGGAGTTGAAGAGAACAAAAATGAGCATACTTGGAAAGGCTATAAACTACCACCATGATGATTGATTTATTTCTCGATTTAGGTAAGCCTACAATAAATTCCATAGAGATATCCCGCCAAATAACAGCTGGAATTGAAAGCGGTTGTAGTGTGTTAGGAGATTTGACTGTTTCACCCTTGTTGTGTTGACACACATCACACTCAACCATAAAATTATGAACGCCCTGTTTCATACCATCCCCCCCCCCCAAAATGTTTGACCCTGTCATAAGTTTTGGTTCACCTGGAGTGCCCAGCTATGGGTGTAGCATGAAGCTCAAAAAATACCATGGATTTAAGTTTTGACTATTTACTTAAATACAAACGACCTTTGTATTGAAGGTCATCATGGAGCCAAGAGCACCCTGGGGAAACTGGAGAATTGGACTGCAATTTTTGTATCAGATGCAAACTTTTGGGATCATGTAGCCATTCTTGGCGAATGACTTGGAGCCAATCTGGTACAATGAAGGAGAGAGAAAAAAGGGACCCTTCATCTTCATATTTTTGGGAAAGTGCATTCGCAACCACATTGTCTTTGCCTTTCTTGTAAATGATCTCATAATCATATCCAAAAAGATTAGTCATCCATTTTTGTTTCTCTGGGGAGGAAATGCATTGTTCCAGAAAATACTTGAGGCTTTGATGATCTGTCTTAATTTGGAAGTATTTCCCCAATAGATAAGGGCACTAAAGATAAACGACATGTAGAATAACCAACATTTCCTTTTCATAGATTGATTTGCCCAAATTTTGTTCAGATAGTTGTTTGCTGGTAAAGGCCAAAGGCTGACCCTATTGCATAAGGACAAAGCCAATTCCTTTCCCTGAAGAATAACATTATAGGAAAAAGGTCTTTGTGAAATCAGGAAGGGCTAGGACTAGAGTGGTGCACATGGAAATCTTCAAGGTTTGAAAAGCCTAAGAAGTTGTTGGAGTCCAAGTGAAAGAATTCTTTTCAAGGAGTGCAGTGAGACATGTCACAATCTTTCCATAATTCTTAACAATCTTATGATAATAACCAGTTAAGCCCGTAAATCCACACAAGATTTTGAGAGTCTTTGGGTGAGGCCAGTCTTGCATAGCATCAATCGTTTTAGGATCCACCCTGACATTGTCCTTGCCAACAAGATGACCCAAGTACTCGACTTCCGAGGCGCCAACATCACATTTAGATTGTTTCAGGAAATGTTGGTGCTTAGAGAGTATATGGAGAACTTGATCCACATGAGAAATATGGTCTGTCCAAGTTTTTCTATAGATGAGGATACCATCAAATAAAACTAAGACAAAATGACAGAGAAAAGGATGGAAGACATGATTCATGAGGCTTTGAAAAGTGGAGGGAGCATTACACAAGCCAAAGGGCATGACCAAAAACTCATAGTAGCCCTCATGAGTTCTAAATGTATTCTTAGGAATGTCTGCCTCTTTCATACAGATCTGGTGGTAGCCAAAATGAAGATAAAGTTTAGTAAAGAACTAGGCACCACTCAATTCATCCAAGAGGTCATTGATGATAGGAATGGGAAATTTGTCTTTAATGGTGAGTTTTTGAGGGCATGGAAGTCAGGACACATGCACCAAGAGCCTTATTTATTAAGGACCATGACCATAGGATACGAGTAGGGGCTCATACTAGGGTGGATAACACCTGCATTAAGCAGTTCTTGAACCATTTTCTCAATTTCATTTTTTTGGGAAAAGGGGTGACGATAGGGACAAATATTGGGAGGAAGGCTTCCTAGGACAAGGGGAATGGAATGATCATGAACACCACACAGAGGGAGTCCCTGGGGAGTGGAAAAAACCACTTGATGTTTAGAGAAGATGGATTGGAGGTCCTGCAACATAGAGGGTGTCTCAGTTGCTCGTATGGCATGGAGTTGTGAAATAATGCTAGAATGACCTTTTTTGAGCAGATTTTCCATGCGATGCGAACTAATGATCTTAGGGGAATCGACAATGATGCCTTGGAACTTATATTTTTGGGCCTCCTGGTCGAATTGCATGCTTAATTCCTTAAAATCCATGAGAATCAGACCCAAAGTCCTTAGCCAATTTGCACCCAACATAATGTCATAAAATCCTATGTCGATAACACACATATGATATTTCAGGTGGTAGTCACCAATTTGGATATGCACATTTTCACAATGCCATCCACATTTCATGGACCTTCCATTGGCAATCATGATTTGGAAATTATTGGATGCATGGATATAGCAATGAGTTTCTTGGGAAATGCGGTGATGAATAAAATTATGGGTGCTTCCTGATCTAGGTGGATATAGGTGGCCACTCGCCTTTTCCAACTGACTCAAAACAATTTTCTGGCAATTTTGGCAATTTACTATTTTTAGCAGTTTTAACTTCCGGGGCCATTTTGAGGGCCTAAATGAAGGTTTTTTGGGATATAGCTTCTCAATGATATCCAAATGCATGATTTATCCCCAAAAATGAATCTCCTCGATGATACCTTTCCAACGGGCTATCATATTCCTAAAATGAAGATCGTATGCAAACGTTACGACCCTGGGAAGTTGATGTACTAACTTACCCAGACAGGGCCCACATGACTTTTGGCACTTCATCTCCTAGGGTTAGGTTTTTGGATGTCTAGGGTTTTTGGCATTCCTGTTTATTGTAAAAATGCCTTCAGAGCCTCATTTTAATCATATTCTTGCGAATGAGCGCAACCGTCACATCTCTTCTTAGAGATAAGCTGCCACCATTCCAACAAGCTTGTTTCCGCTGCATTTTATAGTTTCATCTTATTTCCTTATTGAATAGAAAAATAATTTTACTGTATATTTGTTATTTTGTGTTAAGAACCTATTAATAATCTATAGTCATTTCATTATGCTCATAAAATATGGATCAGTGGTATCAGAGAGGTCTTCTCCTTGTCATCTTAATGCATGTCCCCAACAAGGTTGGAGTATACAGAGTTGGATCTTGAGCTTGTTTCTCTTGAGGAAAAAATATCTTGGACGCCCAAGAGACCTCTCATGGTAGGAGAAAATAAGTATGATGGGATAGGATATCCTTTCAAACTATTGATTGAGGAATCCCTCATGCAACAAAGGAACTAGATGATGTATAGTTTCGCGCAAATCCTTCGGCGACTACCAATAGGCGACACATCTTCTTTAAGCGGAGGCACCGCCCCCTTCAAGGTACACATAAACTATGATATTCCTATATTTGAAGGTCAGATAGATGCAAATTCCATAGACAAGTGGTTGAATCTACTAGAAGGGTATTTTTTTTTCTATAAATTTTCAAATAGAGAAAAGATTTATTTTTCACTTCTCAAAGTCGTTCCCCATGTCAAAGATTGGTGGGAAAATTTCTGTGAGCAAAAGGAAATAGAGGAAACCTCATTATTTAGAGTCATGGCCACCTAGGAATCCTTCAGGGATGCTATTAAGGAACAATACTACCTTGTCAGAAGTTATGATGACTTTTATACCAAATGGACCATAGTGTGGCAAGAAAGAGACCAAGTAGTGCCAAATTTCACAAATATCTTTCATACCTTGCACACCAAGATGGGTATCAAAGATTTAGAGATACATCTGGTGCTCAAGTATCGTGGTGCTTTGCATAGATACATCCAGACCGAAATGGAGTTTTTGGTCATCTCATTCTTGGGAGCGGCCTACCGATATGCTGTCAAAATCGAGCAGAAGCTCAAACAAAAGACGCAAAAATTTGGGCCTTGGAACCCCTCACAAAAAAAGACAGGAAAGGGCAGCCCCAACCCACAAAACAAAGGAAAGAGAAAAGATAGATAGTATTAGGACAACCAGTCCAAGCTGCAAGAAAATAAGGACACCGAAAAGACAAAGAAAGATACTGGGAAGTGGGGCGACTTCCATAAGAGCCCTTGGAATAACACTGTTGACCGTCGCTCAAAGCAGTCTTCAGTGGTCGAAATGAAAGCCTCTGAATCAGATGCGGGTGCAAACTCTGACCCAGAACCAGAAAGGGGAAGACAGATCATTGATGCAGACCTTAGTGCCATCGTTGCTACCACCAGTCCAGCCTGGTGAACCAAACGAGCCAGAAGAAGGAGAATGCCTCTTCCATTAAGAAATGTGGGTAAAAGGCACCCCACTGCACTTCATCATTGATAGCGGTAGCTAGAATAACCTCATCTCAATAGAGGTTGTCAAGCGGCTAGCCCTGCTGAAAATGCCGCACCCACAACCCTACACCATTGGATGGCTCCACCAAGGAAGCAATCTATGCATCAACCAACAGTGTCGACTGTCGTACGACATCAATCCCTTCAAAGACGAGGTATTGTGTGATGTTTCTCCTCTTGAAGTTTGTGATTTTCTTTTGGACCAAACTTATTTATGGAAACGTCATGTTGTATATGAGTCTAGGCCTCGTAGTGTTATTATTACTTTGAACATGAAATTGTATAGGATACCTGAGGTAGTCCCACCTAGTGTTATTTCCTTGATCTCTGCTAAGAAATGCAGGAAGGTCATCTCTCAAACGAGGAAGTTTGTCTTCTTTGTGATTCTCTCTCAAAACAAGTGAAAGATCACAACCACGTCTAGGGTCTTTGTGACCAACCTCTCCACAAAATATAAGCAAGTAGATAAGGTTGTGGAAGAATTCTCAAATATCTTCTCCTCACCTACCGAGGTACCTGTACATTGCCAGGTCAAGCACCCCATCGATATGAACCCCGACACATCGCTGCCCAATGGGCCAGTCTATCACTGCTCTCTGTTAGAGAATGAGGAGATCAAGCTGTAGATCCAAGAATTGAACCACAAGGGGCACATTTGTCCCATATCATAACCTTGTGAGAGCCCAATCGTGCTGGTATAGAAGAAAGATGGAAGATGGAAACTCTGCATTGATTACCGAGCTCTAAATAAAATTACACTGAGAAATCGGTACCCGATTCCCTGAATCGTTGACCTCCTTTATCAACTCACGGGGTCCAAATACTTCAGTAATATTGACCTGAAGTCTGGCTACCACTAGGTCCCGATAGAACAAATAGATGTATAGAAAACCGCCTTCAAGTCAAAGGAAGGCCTTTTTTAATGGTTGGTCATGCCCTTTGGTTTGAAAAATGCTCCATCCACTTTCATGAGGATGATGGACAATATCATACGACCATTCACCAATACTTTTGTAGTGGAGTATCTGGATGACATTCTCATTTATAGTAAGACTTTGGCCGAACACTTGCAACATATTCAACAGGTTATGCACACCCTGTGACAACACAAGCTATATGCCAACTTGGAAAAATTATCCTTCGGCATGGACAGGGTCCATTACCTAGGCTACATAATTGATCAACATGGCATACATGTGGATCCAACCAAGATCCAAGTCATTCGTGACTATCTAGCCCCAACAACACTCACTGAGATTAAGAGCTTCTTGGGCCTTGCCAATTTCTACCACAGGTTTGTGTTGGGATTCTCCCATATTGCATGGGCCCTCAGCCAAATAACCAGGGGTGGTGGTAAGGAGAAATTTGTGTGGGTTGGTCCCAAAAATAAGTGTTCGATGATTTGAAGCAGCGATTGTGTTCATCCCCAATACTTTAACTACCAGACCTACAACAAACCTTTGAGATCGAGACAGATGCTTCAGACTATGTGGTGGGCACCATTCTCACTCAACACAAACATCACGTAGCTTGTCATAGTGAGACACTATCAAATGTTTTCCGTAAGTACCCTACTTACGACAAAAAAAATGTACTCCATTGTGAAAGCCTGCCGCTAGTGGAGACATTACATTCTTGGGAATGAGGCAGTTATTCACACTTATCATAAGCCACTACAGTTCATGCAGACACAAGGAAAATTACAGAATGATCACCATGAAAAGTGGTCCACAGACTTGAAGCAATTCCACCTCAACATCAAGTATAAAACAAGAAGCATCGATTGCATCATTGATTGCCTCAACAGACTGCCAGTCGCGACACTGACCACAGTGCTAGAATCCTATGACCATGAGACCTCTGGATGACCCCAACTCTATGAGGTAGACCTAGACTTTACCACCACCTATCAAATGTTGGGTGCAAACACAATTGTTGATAATTTCCATATTTAGGATGGGTTGTTGTGTCGTCTAAAACATATATGTGTTCCATCAAGCAAGAAAGTAAAGCTGATCTGAGAATCCCACTACAGTCAAGTGGCATGACACTTCAATGTCTAAAAGATAGTGGCGATGCTACAAAAACATTTCTACTAGCCAAAACTTCGACAGGAGGTCAACAAGTATATCAGGTCTTGCACTGCCTACTCTATTGCCAACCCGACCACTAAGAAACAAGGCCTGTACACCCCTCTTCCTACTCCTAACAGACCATAGGAATCCATCTCAATGGACTATATGTCGAGCCTCTTGTCCACCAAGCGGGGAAATGACTATGTTTCTATGGTTGTTGATCGCTTTTCTAAGATGGAGATTCTAGTTGTCTACAAGAATAACATCACAGTAGAGGCCACTACCAAGCTCTTCTTTGAACGAGTCTAGGTAAATTTTTGAATCCCACAAACTATTGTCTCAGATCGAAACATTTGATTTATCTGCACATTCTAGTCGAGCCTCTGGTCACTACTAGGCACCAATCTCACCAAATCCACGACCTTCCACCACCAGAAAGATGGCCAAACCGAGGTCATAAATCGAATGATTGTGCATATCATTCACATGTATAATTCAAAGCACCCTCACACATGGGATGAGAGCCTTCCCTATGTACAACATAGCTACAATTGAGCCCTGCATAGCTCAACCGACCACATTCCCTTTCAGGCGGGGTTGGGATTCCAACCATTGGGTCCCATAGATGTTGCACTTCCCCTTGCGGTCACCTCGACCGACTCATCTCCTACTCCAGCTGAAGCTAAAAAAGCCACCCAGTTCATTAAGAAGATCCAACACATCCGCCAACAGGTTTAGGATATCCTATAGAAGTCCAATGACAAGTACAAGTAGTGCCATGATCAACATTAGGTGCCCCATAAGTTTTAGGTGGGTGAAAAATTTTGGTTGCATTTTCAGAAAGAACGCCTTATAGGACCCCATTAGAATATTCTCCCACTCCGTTATGGGTCGTACACCATCAAAAAGGCCGTGGGGGATAATTATTTTGAGCTCAACATTCCTCCTTTCCTTGGCCTACACCCAATGTTCAATGTGGATCTCCTTTGCCCTTATTTCCTACCATTATTGGACACCTCAGACATAGAAGAACAACTGACACTAATAGAGCTCAACCCTGACTACATACAACAATAATCCAATGATTATATTGTGGACACACATATCAAGGGCACTCGACAACAAAGAATCCATATTTATCGAGTCGTCAAAGCAGGGCAACTCTTGCACCAAGGCAAGTGGCTCACCCGAGGCCAAATTCAACAGAAATTTCCTCATCTAATGGGGGAAATCAATGCAATAGATACCATTGCTTCCCAAGAACAAAGGATTGATCCAAGTGGATATTGGTGGCTAGCCACCTTTTCCAACTGGATCAAAACAATTTTTTGGCAATTTTGGCAATTTACTATTTTTAGCAGTTTTAACTTCTGGGGCCATTTTGAGGGCCTAAATGAAGGTTTTTCTGTATAGAGATTCTCAATGATAGTTGAAGGCATTATTAAGCCCCCAAAATAAATATCCTCGATGATACCTTTCCAACGGGCTATCATATGCCTAAAACGAAGATCATATGCAAAATTTACGACCTCGAGAAGTTGATGTACTAACTTACCCAGACGAGGCCCACATGACTTTTGGTGCTTAATCTCCTAGGGTTAGGTTTTTGGATGTCTAGCATTTTTGGAATTCTTGTTTATTGTAAAAAGGCCTTCAGAGACTCATTTTAATGATCTTCTTACGAATGAGCACAACCATCACATCTCTTCTCATAGATAAGGCGCCACCATTCCAGCAAGCTTGTTTCCGTTGCATTTTATAGTTTCAACTTATTTCCTTATTGAATAGAAAATCAGTTTTACTGTATCTCTGTTATTTTGTGTTAAGAAACTATTAATAATATGTAGTCATTTTGTTCTACTCACAAAATATATATCACTTCCACTATAAAAAATAATGATGACCTTCCTATGCTTGATGTAGACAATTAGCTTGAGGGTTTGGGGAGCAGAGGAGCCAGTGAGAGAATTTAGGGAAATTATCGGTTCTACTTCGAGAGGGTCTAAGGGAGGGGTTATGTTAGTGGGTTCATGTGACACCAACACAAGGGGAGCTTCAAAATCCTCTTTCGAAACATCCTTCGAGATGGACACAAAAATATTTTTTTCCTTACACTTGTGTCCCAAAAAATATTTGTCATCACAATTATAGAAAAGGGCTTTGAGTTGGTGTTCAACCATTTCGGCCCTGGTCAATTTTTGGATTTTTAGTGGAGTACAAGGAGGAGTGGTATTTACTAGTTTAGTGCAAGGAATAAAGGAGGGTTTCTAGTTTTGAGAAGAGACAACTTGTTGTTCTTTCTTATCTCTTTTAGTAGCCTCCACCCAAATTTGAGGCCAATCCATGAGGACATGGGCACGAATCTCATCCTTGAGGCCATTGATAAAACATTCTTGGAAAAAGTCATAAGACATTCCCTCTGTACGAAAATCCAGTTGCTCAAAAGCAGCTATAAAGTATTCCACTGTGCCATATTGTTTCAACTTTTTCAAATGGCCTAAATGGTTGGTGTCAGTGTCAAAGATTTCATAAATCTCTACCACAAAGTGTGTCCAAGAAACATACCCTTGACGGGCATTTTTTATCCATTTCCACCATTTCCAACGTTATTGATCTAGATGGAGAACACCATACCGTATTTTGGCCAACTCATATGTAATGCCGTACAAATAGAAATAATGTTCCATTTGAGTTACCCAGCCAGTGGGATCAAAGCCATCAAATTTGGTCACATCCACACGCAGAAGGAGTAGGTCACGCTAAAAGTGATGGGGATGAAAATTATGGGAATGAGAGGAAGTTTCAGCTTCAATATGAAAAGGTGGGTCAAATAAAGGAGGATCTACAGGGATATGCAGCTTGGTGCAGATCATCGAAGTGACAGATTCAAGCTGGGTAGTAATGTCTTGTTTGAGGTCTTTTTGAGTTCCTCGATTGAGGCGATGATGGAGGAATGCATTTTTTTATTGATGGTGGAAATATTGGCACTTGGTTGTCTCACTTCTTGTTGGGAGTCTATGAAATTAGATTTCAAGGTATTGAAGTGAGCTTCCAAGTCTTGGCTATAGGTACGGGCCATGATGACGAGGGAACCAAAAAGGGGCAGGTGGGGTCAAAATATTTGTTGAAAAATGATAGGTATGAATTTGATAAGGTTGAAGAGATAAATCCAATGGAATAGGTCTCAAATAATGGTGCAACAAAATCCATAATTTTTTTTTTTTTATATCTACGGAGTTATACTCCGGTCTGAAGAATACTGCAGTGATGACATGACCAAATTCTTAATTAAGAAGACATGTGTAGTGGTTTGGCAACTTAAATGC
>SNQJ01S0036991.1:33641-54245 GCA_010110895.2 Picea sitchensis
TCTGTCCCCATAGGTTAGGTATTCAAGGGTTCTACAGACAAGGGTTTTCCTTGTGCTATATCTCTCTAATATACATGCGGGGTCCAACCATAGTACTCGGCCCAATATCTCAGGGAACCAACTAAGGAGGTTAGACCATGCCCTTAGCCATACTACCCAACTACCTAGGTACTAGAGAGTATCTTCCCGAGTGATGTTCTCGGTGCCACTATAGCTGTCAGGCGACCGATTGGTTTATCTAAAGAGGGCTTAAGGAAATCTAGGTTGATCCGTATACAGGCACTGTCTGATGCGCTACCACTCGAAGGGGTACCAACAGGGGTTACAAGGGTGGCCAACGGATGTGCGCTTAAGTACCACTTGTATTTCCTACGTGTATGAATCGCCGACCACGGGTTTATGTGTGTAACGAAATATATATTTATCTTAAATATGCCAGAATACGTCTCTACCCTAAAAAACATTAACCACAATTTTCTGCCGAGGAAAGTGCTCTGATACCACTTGTAATATTCCAGATATAAAAAGTATGCAGAACAGAAATAAAATGGTAAAAATGGAAGATGAATAACAATATAACCAGAACAACACCACAATAATACCAAAATGATACAAGAATAACACCAAAAAGAGAACTTTGATTACTGAGAGCAATGTTCACTTGCCTCTTCGAGGGGGAAACCTCCAACAGAGCAGATCTCTATTACAATAATATCCAAGACAAAAGTTCACATTCCCTCGAATATTATTTATACTAACTATGTCTATCAAAAGAGACATCTAGAGGAAGATCCTTCTAGAAGCAGAATCTTCTATTAAGTCTTCTTACATTCGACTTATTCTTCCTTATTTCTGGGCCTTATTAATATTGACCTTTATTACACCAGAATATATTATTCTACCTATGTGAGGGGTTACGTCCCTAACACATGCTACCTGGTTCTTGCAGAGGTAGTAAGTCAAGCAGAGCAAGTATGAGCTAGTGATGGACAAGGCGGTGCCACTATCCATCAATTTCGAGAGTGAGGTGACCACCTTGCAGTGACAATCACTTCCCAAAAACCCACCTCCACTTACGTGGCTCTTTGGAAACATTTTGATATTAATATTTTTTAAATGAATATTCATTTCTGACAAATGCCTAAATAAAATTCACATATACCAAAGACAATTAAGTCCCATCAACATTGTTAGACCAATGAATAATTAAATTTATCAATTTAAAATATTTATTAAATATTTTTAATTTTGATAGAAAATCAATTTAATAAAATTATTCAGAAAACATTGAAAAATTAATCTAAAACAATGCAAAATGCACCATTTAATATAACAAAACACACCTATTAATGTATAATGTATGGTCAAAGCATGTTGACTGCTATATGGATGCTATAGTCCCTTGCCGAGGCGGGGAATAATAAAAATAAAATGGTTCTAGTGGCTTCCCATGAGAGAAAGGGTTCTTTAACAAAAAGGAGACAGTGTTGCTTTTTCCATGTGGATTTCCAAGGTAAAATATGTGTCTTATATTATGTAGTTACTAGCTGTGGGGTGGTTATTTAAGTTGTTTTTCTCGCTATGATAGTATCTTTAATATGCTTATTTTAGTTTTCATATGAAATCCATTGTATAATTACCATCATAGCCACATGTTACAACATTGTTGGACTCTCCTTTGCTTGAACTATTTAGTTGCAAACTATGCTATGCAACACATGTCATTTACATGCTTGTCATTTGCTAGTTTAAGTAATAGAGCATTTAATGGTGGGTTGTTGTGAGTTATCTCCCATAAATTGATTGAATTGGATTGTTGGCTCATATTTAGAGTGTAAATTTTATTCACTTCATAATTGGGATAATCAATCACTCTATAATACACATGCTTCAACATATTGAAACATTGTTTCCCTTTTTAGTCGTTGTGCATAAATTCATATATATGATTTATTAAATGTGGGTGGAACCCATAGTTTATTTCTATTATTGACTCATTGCACAATGATTCCGTAAGTCAATGCTGTGTTTGATACTTAGAACCAAGTGTTTCCTTTTAGTTAGCTAGAAAAGTAGAATAAATGTAGTGATCTCATGCTTGTTAACTCCATTTCTCTATTTTCTATATAATATTTTTGGCATGAGTACTTAATAGTTCACAATATAATTAAGATTAAATTACAATGACCCTCAGTATATAGCTTTCTCTGGTACTCTACGAGCATTATACAAATCAATACACTCTCATTAACCACCTTGAAGCTATGTGTTTTCACTGTCACCTACAATTGTACAATCACCCTCTAGACTATCTCTAAGATCAACTAATTACAATTACCTTATGTGGGTAGAAAACTATAAATTTATATGTTAATATCTCATGTATGTAATGTCCCCAACTAAGTTGGGTGGATATATTATGTTTCTGTCCCAAATTACATATTTTCCTTTAGGACTCTTAAGATGTCTTGACCTTCCTACATAACTAGTCCTTCACCTTAGGAGCTCTTCTCTCTCCAAACGCCAAATCCAAAAAATATGGAGCACCATATCCATACAATGACCTAAATGGGATCATCCTGATGGACATGTGATGAGTGGTGTTGTATAAATTCTCAATGAGATGCAACCATTTTATCCATGCCCATTATTTACCTAACACATAGTTCCTTAGGTACTCTTTGATCCATTTGCTAACTATCTAGGTCTTCCCGTTTGTTTGGGGATGATAGCTAGTTCTAGGTGTCAACTCTGTCCTAGATAATCTAAACAACTCTTGGAAAAATGAACAAAGAAACCTACTATCTTGGTCACTGACTATGTTCCTTGGAAGGCCATAGAGTCTTAACACATCCCTGAAGAATAAATATGTTACCTGCTATGTGTTTTACTCCATAGGAATAGCAAATAAGTGTGCATATTTGGTGAACCTATCCACTACCATGTAAATAAAGTCTATGCCCTGCACCTTTGGTAATCCTGTGATGAAATCCATGGAGATTCTTTCCCATTTCTGTTATGGGATCGGTAAGGGTTGGAGATATCTTGTAGGATGTGCCAACTCTGACTTGTTCCACTAGAAATTTATGCATTCCATGACATGACGAAGTACATCCCCTTTGAGACCCTTCCATGAGAATCTCTCCCTAACCTTCCTGTAGGTTTTTCAGATACCCATGGTGCCCTACTAGTGGTGCATCATATGCTTCCTTCAAAATATTATCTTTGAGTGTGGACTTAGGGACAAGATATATCCTATCCTTGTAGTAGATGATGTCATCTACTATACTATACCTTTCATCCTGGATACTTCCCTCCATTAGTTCAAAATAAAAGGTATTCTTGGATTAGTCCACCAAGAGAATAAACTTCCAGTCTACTGAGATCTCAGTTATAGAGAAGGTTGTACCTCTTTTGGACAAGGCATCAACAACTACATTCTTCTTATATTTAACATATTCAATGTTGAAATCATATCCCTGTACCTTGATCACCCATTTATATTGTATCTCATTTAGGTCCTGCTTCTCCAAGAAATATCTCAAGTTGTTTTGGTCAGTCCAAATCACGAAGCACCCTCCTATCAAGTACCGTCTAAATTTTTCCAATGCATGCATGATGGAAAAAATTTCCTTATCATATATAGGGTAGAGCCTCTTAGGTTCCCTTAGATTCCTACTCTTGAAATCTATCAGATGTTGATTCTGCATCAATACTTCCCTGATCCCTTCACCATATGCATTACACTCGAGGACAAAAGGCTACATAAAATATGGAAGTGTCAATACTGGGAAAGTAATCATGACCCTCTTCATTCTATTGAATGCCACCTATGCATCCTATTGTTGATACTGAGAGGGGGGTGAATTAGTATCAAGTAAAATTTAAAACCTTTTTCAACTTATACTTAAACCATTCAACTATATCTTAGAACACATCACCAAAAGACTTGTCCCTCCTTGAAATCAGCCTTCTTTTCTTCTATTTCCTCACAAAATTCAACTTGTATCAAAATGAATGTATAATGATGTTTCATTTTATACCATTTATGTCACTTTAATTTAACATTAGAGACTGACTGACCCTTTCTTATTTGTAATTCTTTTATTTAATTATCTTGAGAGACCTTCATGTGCTTCCTTCTTCAATTCCTTTGTCATCTTCAAAATTTTATTTCTCCTCAGCCATGGGGATCCATGTGGCGTGCCACATACCACCAGAAACAACATGATGTATACTATCCATCCATGGGTGTTGTATGCAATATGTGCATTTTCTTTCATGTCCAAATACCTTCATCCCGATCTTGCGGTCCAAAACCCATGACTAGAGGTTGACATCAATGACAACAACCAATCTTCCAACAATATCCCCTTTGTCATTGATGGAAACCTCCCATAGTCCCCTTCAATCATGATCCCAATTTTTCTCCCTTTGACATCGATGACAAAGGAATTGTAAAGCTCTCCAAGTGAGTTTAATGGAAAAAAGGTAACCTTCTTCATTGAAACTGCTCCCCCTAAACATGTGGCACTCAATAATACTTCATCCTTATTTTTGGTCTTTGGGACTTTTATTCCTTAGAATCCTTTTTTTGTGTCTTGTCTTCTCTCTCTTCTTCCTTATCTAGGATGTATATGTTATTGGTCTTCTTGTTGTTGTTACAACCAACTTGCCTGAGTCTTCTTCTCTAATTTCACATATTCAAGAGTCAAGCGTAAAAGAGTTTATCTTTGATCACATATTTTGTTGAAATTGAGGAGATTATGCTTAAATTATTTAACCAATAGGACTTTTCATGCTGTTAAATTTTCACTTCCAAAGCTTTACAGTTCCTTTTCAAGTATTTTGGTGATGGAGTCATCTCCAAATGCAACATTTTCACCCTTTTTCTTCAAGATGACAAATTTTCTTTGATCTCAGGTCATATGAGATGACCACCCATTTAATCTATGAGCCATTCATCTTCTTTGCATTCTTTAGCGACTAATGCTAGTCGACACTTTTTCATTGTGTGGAATTCTTTCCTTTTTCATCTTTTGTAATTGGTATAGGAACATTTGGCATATGATTATCTTCCTTCATCTCTCACGCAATCTAGGTGCTTTGTGACCAAGATTGTGTACTTGTAACATACAATATTTTGATCCATTAATGGGTCCAAATTAGTTATAATTTCTATTGAAAGGTCTGAACATTTTCATATCTACTATTTTCACCATTCATGTAGCTTGCATAGTTATTCCTTTCATTGATTCTACAATTGGTGCCTTGTGTCCAAAATTTCCACAAGTATAACAATGTCAAAGAAAGAAATTTTTGATACCTAGGTGTAGTGATCTTATTTGTGGTGTGGTCCATCACGGGTTCCTGCGATCTATTCTTCTATAGTTTCCTTCATAATGATTGCTTTCATGCGATGGGAGAGTATCTTCTTGATGTCTCATTCTTCACGAATTCTATTTTCTATCTTGTTGTTCAACTTGTGTTGGAGTGTTGGTTTCATCATTTTCAACTTCCTTTTCTTGTTTTGTTGTCTTAAAAATATCATTGTATCCTAGTCCTATATTTTCATTTGGAGATCTTTGACTAAGTATCTCATATAATCTTTTTAATTACTTTTCAGAAGCTTCTTCAACTTTTTGTTGTCAATGAAGTATCCCCTTTTTTTGTGATCCAATTTTGCTTTCAATTTCTCGTAATCTTCTAATTGTTCCTTCAAAATGGTAATGGTCTTTTCAAGTTCGTAATTCTCTTCTTCACAACTACTCAATTCACCTTTTAGTATTATGTTTGTGTTTCTAAGCTTGATATTTTCAATTTCAACAGTAAGCCAACTTCCAGATTCTCATCTTCTTGTTAACTCTCTACATTGTCTTTGTATCCCAAAAGGAATCAAGGTTGGTTGCTTCATCTGAATCTTCTTCACAAATGATTTCTTCTTCTTTAGAATTCTTATGATCATCATCCTGGGTTTCTTGGGTTATGAAGGGACTTCTCCTCCATCATTATCTTCTTAATCACTCTCATCTGAGGAGATGTCATAATCCTTAGATTAGAAGCTCTTTATTGTTGAGACTTCTCTTTTTTTATAAATGCCATTTTTCATCAATATGTCCTATTCTACCACTATTAAAGCATTTGAGAGGACTTACCTTTGTATCTTCCACTTCCTTTCTGGAACCTTCTTACAAAATTTTCTATTTCTTCATCAAGGTTTTTAACCTTGTCTTTTGTCTTCTTTATGGCTTTTAAAGCTGCTTCATTGTTTTGTCGGTCACTTCTGTGTTCGATTTCATATGCCATAAGAGTCCCATGTAATTCATCCATTTCATTTTGGTCCAAGTCCCTAGTTTCTTCAAAGAGTCCCATGTAATTCATCCATTTTCATTTTGGTCAAGTCCCTAGTTTCTTCAATGGCGGAGACCTTAGCATCATACTTCAAGAGAAGTGATCTCAACACTTTTTGTACAACCAACGATTCATCGAGATCTTCACCTAATACTATGATAGCATTAACGACTTCATTAACTCTAAGAAGATAGGTTGTAATATCTTCCTTTTCATTCATCTTCAAATTTTCAAATTCTACTCTATGCCGTTAAAGCTTGACTTGCTTAACTTTTGGATCACCTTCATAGATATTCTTGAGTTTGTCCCATACCTCTTTAGCAGTGCTGCATCCCATCACTTTGCTAGCAGTGGTTGGTGCCAATGCTGCTAGAATAACATGTCTAGCTTTTGAATTACAACTCATAAGCTTCTTCTCATTCGGATCAGTTGGAGCATTATTTGGGATTACATAGCCATTTACAACTGAGTACCAAATGTCTACTCCCAAAGACGTTAGGTAATTTTTCACTCTATCACTCCAGTATGCATAATTTCTTCTATCAAATTTTTGAATCCCATTTGAAATGTGCTCATGGTCATCCATCTCTGCTCAGGAGTTTCCTTCCAGTGGTTAAACTGTTCTGAAGGCAACCTGCTCTGATACCAATTGTTGACACTGAGAGGGGGGTGAATTAGTATCAAGTACAATTTCAAACCTTTTTCAACTTATACTTAAACCATTCAACTATATCTTAGAACACATCACCAAAAGACTTCATCCTCCCTTGAAATCTGGCCTTCTTTTCTTCTTATTTCCTCTGAAATTCAACTTGTATCAAAATGAATGTATAATGATGTTTATTTATACCATTTATGTCACTTTATTTTAACATTAGGGCCGACCTGACACTTTCTTATTTTGTAATTCTTTTCTCTAATTATCTTCAGGGCCTACATGTACTTCCTTCTTCAATTCACTTTGTCATCTTCAAAAATTCATTTCTCCTCAACCATGGGGATCCACATGACGTGCCACATACCACCAGAAACAACATGATGTACACTATCCATCCATGGGTGTTGTATCTGCATGCACATTTTCCTTCATGTCCAAATACCTTCATCAATATTGTGGTCCAAAACCCATGACTAGGGTTGACATCAATGACAACAACCAATCTTCCAACACCTATGACCATCATAATGCCCCTTTCTTGGTTAGGTTCATTAATCACATAAAAAAATATGAAAATCCTTTCACAAAGCACCTATAATACCTACATATCCTGATTAGTCCTCGTAGATCTGTGAGATTCTTGGGGGTGGGATAGTCTAAGATGGTTTGAATCTTCTTTTGATGAACCTTTACTCCCTCAACACCGATCATGTGCCCTAGATAGAGGATCTCTGTAAAAATGAACTCACACTTTTACTCCTTGGAAAAAAGCGTCTGTTCTTCGATAATGGTTAGAATCTCATCCACATGCTTTAGGTGTTCTTCCCATGTCCTACTATATATGAGAATATTGTCAAAGAATGCCAAAAACATTTCCTCAATGATTTTTGAATATATGGTTGATGCATGACTAAAAGGTAGTGGGAGAATTGGTCAACCCAAAGGGCATGACCAAGAAACCACAGTTCTCATGGTGACAACTGAATGTCCTTTTATGGATTTCCTCCTCCATGACCCAGATTTGGTGGTATCCTGATCATTTATCAAACTTTGATAATTACATCGAACCATGCAACTTGTCGATAAAATCATCAATCTAAGGTATTGGGTATCTGTTTTTGATGGTCTTCTTGTTTAGTTCCATGTAGTCTATTCACATCCTCATAGTACCATCTTTGTTTTTCACTAGTACAACTGAAGAGGTGAAAGGACTATAACTAGGTTGGATGTGTCCCATCTCTAGGAACTTCTTTATGGCCTTTTCTATTTTATCCTTGTATCTCTTGGGATGCTTGTAGGGAGTGGTGATGACATGCTTTAACCCTTCTTCTAGCTCAATGAAATGATCAAACCATCCATCAGGAGCTCTCCATGTATGAAATGGTTCAAACACTCTCTCATTCTTTCCAAGCAATGCCTGGATTTCCACATGGTAATGTTGGTGTTTGTGTGATGGATTCTCCATTATGATCAAGCATTTTTTTGCGCAAGCCATGTCCCCATGTCTAAAATGAGCCTCCATGTGCTGGTTAGACATGATCCCTGAGGCACCTATTGACATGCCTTTTAGAACAACACGCTACCCATCCTTGTCCTAGAACTCCATCCTCATGTCCTTATAATTCACGTGGATATCTACCAAAGAGTATAGCCATTAAACGCCTAGAACCACATGAGTATCAACTTAATCCATGATGTAAAAGTCATTGGTAAACATGTTGTTTCACAAGGTTACTTAGATTCCCTAGATCCTCTAAGTACACATAATGTTGTACCCATTCACTACTACCACATTGAATCCTTCAAAATCCTCTGCAAGGGTCTTTCTCCTGGTGAAAAGTGCAACATCAATGAAGTTGTGGGTGGCCCCATCGTCCACCAATGTTGTAACCCTCTTCCCTTGCAAAATACCTCTGGCCCTGAAAGTATAGTATTTAGGGACCCCTGAAAATGTAGCAATGGTTACTCCCTTGAGACTATCTTGCGATGGTTTCTATTCTATGGTCTGCGATGACTCAACATTGTCTTGTACAATACCTTCTTCCTCCTCGTCATCCTCATCATTGGAAAATACCACAATGTAATGGACCTTACATTTACTCATACATCTATGACTTGGTTCCCATGGATATTTGCAATAGAAGAAGATTTTTTTCCTTATTAATTCTCTCCGAGTCTCCTCATTCGTCCTGTCCTTCTCTATCCATGATTTATGTGGAAGCCTTGTCTCCTTACCTCCTTGAGAGATGAAAATTTTCATTGATACCTTCTTGTTGACTGCGTTCTTCATGTCTTGGAATCTCATGATGGCTTAATGTAATGTGGTTTTCCTAAAGGCCTTCACTCATCCTCTCAAGGGTTAACCTAGACCCTCCATGAATAGCATCACCAATCTCAGTTGAGATATATTCATCACCATAAATACTGTTGGAACTACTTCTCATGGGTTGTAAGACCCTAGTTTCAGTTCATTTATGACCAACAAAACCCACTAGACACTGACCCTTTTGGAATCACCTAATTGCATAGAAGAAGTCTCACCCAAGGTGTCTATTGGGACTACAAGAACCAATATTATGCAGTAGTAAGAGAATGTGAGGCAATCATTCGGGCCATTCTTACTAATTATGTTATGTGCATAACTCTGTTCTATTCAGTATTTTCTTCCTTATAATTCAGATTCCTATAATCAACATATTCCAGAGTACTGTATATATATTTTTATGTTACAATCATGAACCTTGCACCAAATTTAACCCATAAGATAAATCTATTCTATAATGCATGAAAACATAATTCATAAGAAAACACACAAAGACAAACAACAAATGATTTCATAACACCTATTTAACATTCCTTTATTCATTCTTCTTATCCACTGAATGCTACATTCAAGAACTCTGGAAATCAATATCGACCAGAATAGAACAAAATATAATATAACACAATAGACCCTAACATAGCATAACCGAACTGATCCCCTAATATCCCGATCCATTACATATTTATACATAAATCTAGGGTTGAAAACCCTAATATGTTCATCCCAAAAATACCCCATTACAATGCATGGCCAACTCAGTTAATTGGTTGTTCGATGCCTTTCTTATTCTTTTCAATCTGCATGTTTCTTTTCTGCTGTTCTTTTATTTCTGGAATGTTAGGTTGTCATCCTTATGTCATGATTTATTTTCTTTATTTATTATCTTGCTTTATCCTTCTATCTACGCACTATCTTCCTTCTGTGCACTGTCCTCCTAGATGCACCTCAGTGGCGCACTCTCTAGCTTTCCTTCTTCTTTTGCAAACTTTTCCTATACTTAGGATTTTTTCTCAAAACTGTATCAAAAATGAAAAACTGTTTCCAAAGATGATTGTGCAACAAACCCCCAAAACTCACCTATGGTTCATCCTGAGCCACTCATGCATGTTTCCTTCGCTTCCATGCCGAAAGGAAGTTTCGAGAGGCAGCCTTTGCTTCTTCCACGTCTTTGATGATTGTGGACTATGTTGCTTCTATCTCCTCTACTCCCTGAGTGGTCAAGTTTGTAAGTTTTTCCTCTACTTCAATCATTGCTTACTTTACCTTACCCTGCACTGTGGCCAATTCTCCAATGACCCTCACTGCCTCTTCTTGTAGTGTTTCCAGTCTCTATTGAAATATCTTTTGTCGATCCTTCATTCTCTCCACTTCTATATTTTCCTGTCGCTGAGCCAAAATGGATGACATATTCTCTATTGGTGGTAGTGTAGCTACCCTTTCTATTTCCTATTGCACCTGTTCTTATTCTTCTCTTATATTGGCCTCTAAGACCTTCATCTATGGGTATTCTATCAATTATGTCCACACCTGTGCATTCTCCTCACAAAATTTTGTGCATTCACCCTCTATCTTTTTAATTTGTGCCACTGCTATGGTTTCAACTCTCTCTTCCTTCTTGTAACTATGGTGGTGATCCTGGCATGGTCTGTAGTTTTAAGTCTTATATTTGTGATCAGAAGTCCGCACTTGCTCCTCCATAGTAGCTTCCACTATCATGGGAATTTTTGGAATTTCCTTATATCATTTTTGGACTGTTGCTTGGGTCTTATGTGCCATTCCTTCAAAATTGTCCTTATCCTTTAATTATTTCATGGATCTCTCCTCAAACACTAGTATAATTTGGCAAATAAATGAATATGTGACTAAAACGTTTAGTCATAACATGAAAAAATGACTAAATTCTACTATTTTTTTCATCACAATTATAAATGACTAAATAGATGACTAATTTAATTGTCAGGAAAAAAACACATCTAAATAATTAGTCACACAAATAAAAACGAATAAATAAATGACTAATTTGATTGTCGGGTAAACACAAATAAATAAATATTGGTCACAAAATATAATTTGAAAACTTTATATACACTATAGCTATGTGGATGATTTAAAATATATTAATCAATGGTTATGAAAAATATATCATATTTCGTAATATTATACTATTATTTTATTATTCTTATGATAATTCTTTCTATCATTTCACTCATTTCACAACATACTTTCATGACATATGACAAATGTTGACAATTAATGTATTCAAACTACTCTTTGAAGCGGTGGGAGAGTAGGGTACTAATCGTATTGATAATTTGATGAGGGCACAAAGAATCGACGAGGGTGAAAAAGGTGGGAGAATACGATGCTCTTCATAATTTTACAAGGGCACAAAGAAGGTGGGAGAATACAACACACTTTAGGTAATTAAACAACTATTCCATGGGCACAAAGGGCATGGGTGTAGTGGTAAATATTTGACGGAGTAGAGGGAGGTGTGTTAGGGGTTCCAATTAATATACAACTAGTCCATGGGAGCAGATAAAGTGGGTGCAGTGGTAAGTATTCAATGGGGCAAACGAAGGTGAATTTGTGGTTTCCAACCTGACCAATATTGCACAAAGGGAGTGGGTGCAATGTTAAATATTCGACGGGGAAGAGAGAGGTGTAATTGTGGTTTTCGGCTAACCAATATTGGATCCCGTGAGAAGTATTGGAGTCGGTGAGGTCTGAATTGGAGATGAAGCTGACTAGAGGAGAGGGGTTTTAGTTAATTGAACCATTGGATCTTGGAGTCAACCATAGGACAGGGTTTTTAGTTAATTAAAGAATTGGATGTTGTATAAGTATATAACCATCTGCCATGGCGAATAAAAATTCTGCAGCGAAGTTACACGTAAATGGATTTCTGTTTGCAAACCATATATGTCTGTTTGTATTTTCTATTTTTGTATTGGGATATATTCCTTTCTGGATATTTACATTTGAAAACCCTAGATATTTATGTGGATGATGAATTTGGTTTGACACATCCGGTGTTACTATATCTTCTGCGTCTGTCAATTGAAAACAACCATCACTCTGCACCTCGTTAGAAATTGACCAATTTGTTTTCATGGTGTGGGTGATTCAGTGCTTGTGAGGGTAAGTCCAATGGTTTCGATTTCCAGTTCTTAGGTGAGGTGAGGTGAGGTGTTTTTTGTGAGAGGTGATGGGATAAGGGCTAAAGGTGAATGGATTAATTTGAAAGTCTAAAGGTGAAATAATTCTGTTAAAAGGTGAGTGGAAGGCTTTTGGTTAATAGTGAAATACTTTCTCAAGCCCCTACCCTTGATACATCCTTTCACCATTATGTATGCCTTTGAAGGCCTCACCCTTGGTAGCCAATGTGAGCACTACAAATCCTTTCCATCTTGTCTTTTTTTTAATGTTGAGACTCTTAAATTTCTAGCATATTTCTTGTACTTGCACCTTATTTATATCTTCTCTTAGTTAAACATTCAATTTTTTGATAGACACTTAGTTCTTTCACTCTCTTCTTTCAATATTGATTGGGTTGTTTGTTTTTTACTCCCACTTTTTGTGTGTACATTGCATGGATTTTTATATGGAGAGTAAGGAATAAGTTAATATTTGAGGGAGGGATGATCAGTCCATTCCATGTCTTCCATAGGATTATGTTTTCCTTTGAAGGCCTCACCCTTAGTAGCCAACATGAGCACTAGAAAGCCTTGACATCCTCTCTTTTTTGCAATGTCAAGACTCTTAAATTTATATCATGTTTCTTATACTTACACATTATTTATATATTCTCTTAGTTAAACATTGAATTTTTTGATAGACAATTAGTTCTTTATCTCTCTTCTTTAAATATCAATTGGGGAGTTTCTTTTGCACTCCCACTTTTCATGCCTACATTGAATGCATTTTTTTAGTCTCATTGACATACTTTTATGGACATTCATTGGACATTACTAAAATTATCTTACTTTACCTTATATTATAAAGATTCAAATTGACATCAATGATTCCAAAGAACTATTGCAACACATTTGAGCAAGTTAATGCTTCTAAATTACTATTGCAACACTTTTAAGGAGAAGACATGTCACAAGCTATTTTCAGATGGTATTGTATGAATGTATCATTATGTGATGTGTGGATTGACCTATTTAAATTTAAAATTTTATGATTTGATGATGCATTGTTTTCATTTGTTATTAGTCATAATTCATTATTAATAAAACTATTTTTTTTTTTAATGTTTCCTATATATCTTATTTATATGCGAGATAAAAGAAATTTCCTATGTTCTCTACCCTAATATACTTCGAAATTTGATGAATCACTCTAGAGATTCTAAAAAATTGTGTCCCCATCTTCCTTTCCTTGAATCTTTATGAATACGAGACACACACACACAAATAGGTTTGAAATGCATCACTGGAAATATGAAAATAGTTGTAACCCTCAAGAGAAATGAAATAAAGGCCTTAATCGGTATGTACTATCATTTCAAAAACTTTATAATTACATGAGAGGAAAAATTTACATGAAAGGAGAAAATATGCACTTGGGTCTTAAATCTCACAAAAAACGTGTCCCACATCAGGATACCAATACTAAAGCAAGTTCTTCTAAGCAGTTTAATAAGTCTAAATTGCTTGATCTTTTTTCCACTGTAATGAACCTTGACTTTATGCCCTCAAAAATTTCTTGTTGCATATTGTTGTTCCCATTTTGATCATCATGACATATAATATGGTTTCCAATTCCAATATTTCATGCCACATACAACAAATATTGCCTATTCTACATAAAATAGTTGACAAGCCCAATTCAATGCTGAGGTTTTAGTTTATAATTGATTTCTAAATATAATTTATCCTAAGATGAATTTATAAGTTAATATTAAGTAGTAATAAAGCTTAGTGATTAAGATAACTTGAACTACATAGATTCCATAGCTACCCCAAAGTCTTATGAATGAAAATATTTAAAACATGCTTGCATATCACAATAACCATTTTGTGCGTGCAAGGATGGTAAAAACTTTCATTTGGTTTACTAAGTTGATATACATTTTAAACGATTCACACCATAGTATTTTATTTTGATGAATATTAGTTCGAAGGGGATTGTTGCATATTTATGTTCATGTTCCCATATTTCTCCTAGTGTCTAGGAGGTAGAATGAAAATCCCCCAAAACCCTTCTAAATTCAACTCTCATTGGTCTAAGGATATTGAATTTAGGAATTTGTGTGATAGTGAATGGAAACATATGGATGATCGGTTGGAGGAATCTGTTACATTTTAATTTAGTGACAATTTTAAAATTGTAATTTTTTTTTTGAGTGGACCAAATCCAAATTCAAGGATCCATAAGAGTAGACATGGATACTGGAAGAAGAAATTTCTAAAATTTTCAAACCTAACATGAATGGGATTTTCAATGAAGAAGATATCAATAACTTAAATATTTTGGAGCCATGAAAAGAATAGTTTCGTGACTAGGAAGAATCAAAATGGAGGCAAACAAATAGAGCAACTTGGGTAGCACAGGGAGATGAAAAAACCTGATTTTTTCACAACTATGGAAAGATGATGAAAATATCTAATACCATTTGGAGTGTTAAGAATGAGGTGGGAGGGAAATATCATAGGTTTTATAAGATGGCTGAGGTGAAAAAAAATCATTTCAATAAGAGTTTTAAGGAACCTCATAGATCAAATATTGTTGACATAAATTAAATGACTTTTTTCTCCTAGTTTTATAAATCAAGATAATATTCCACATCTGTCAATTGAAAACTACCATCACTCTGCACCTCGTTAGAAATTGACTAGCATGTTTTTCGTGGGGTGGGTGATTTGATGCTTGTAAGGGTAAGTTCAGTGGTTTTGATTTCCAGTTCTTAGGTGAGGTGAGGTGTTGTTTTGTGAGAGGTGAGGGACTAAAGGATAAATACAAATGGATTAAGTTGAATGTATAAAGGTGAAATTATTATGTTTAAAGGCGAATGGAAGGCTTCTGGTTAATGGTGAAAGGATTTCTCAAGCCCCTACTAGAATGTCTCTATCCCCTCCCTGAAGACTATCTTTGGTTGGTATATTGACTAATTCAACTCCTCAAACTCCTAATTGATCACGGGTTGGCTAAGGACTAATCCTCCAATTCCTTCAACTCCTATTCCAACTCCTGATCTCTCGGTTGAATATGCCACTAAAAATTTCCTATGCTACTAAACAAATTTTTCCAAATACATGGAAGTCATAATTAACTTTCTATGAGCCAAGGTCAACAAATAAATCAGGGTCCAATGTATAAAAAAATTCAGAGTTTGGGCAATAAAAAATTTCCTTAGCATATGAATCACTTTATTTCTCAAGTATTGTAATATGTTCCATGACAATACATCCAATAAACATAATCTTGGTATTACATAAATCCAAACTCTAAGTGTCCATGAAAATTAGTGGTACATTCTCGGTTATTGTAGAAGATGATTGATTAAGAACCATATGCTTAGTTTGTTCAAAATATTTGTCAAAATAAAGGGGTCTATTGTTTTCAATCACTGAGTCATTATTTAAATATTCTATAGATTTCATTCTGGTAGTAGGTGAAGAGTTTTCCTCTAACTCATCTTCCTCTTGTTTCTCTTCAATTATAATCGGTAAGTCATTAAAGACCTCATGCAGAACAAGCTTCATGCTTCCAGTCCAAGATATATCCTCCCATGTATTTCTGCTTCTCCATGATCATTACTGCTTGTACAAACAAGGAAATATCCATCTAGCTATTCCCATACTCATGAAGGGGTTTGTGGTTACACATATGGTCCTCTTGGTCATGGATACACTATGATCTAGGTGGATATTGGTGGCCACCCACCTATTCCAACTGGTTCCTCTTGAAAATATTTAGTTCAACACGTTCTTTTGTACTTCTTTGTAATTGTGGGGTCTACACTTTCGGGGCTATCTGAAGCCCTAAACATATTCCAGGTGGATATTGGTGGCCTCCCACCTAATCCAACTGGCTTATTTTGGATGTTTTCATGTCAGTACATCTTTCTGTACTTCCATGGCCATTTTGGGGCCCTAAACAAAGTTTTTTTGGCTTGCCACAATAAAACTATAGACAAAGTCAGAGTTTGATGAAATAATATGTAGTTCTCAAAAATACCCTTCCAACAAGCTATCACGTGCCTAAAATGAATGTCGTATGAAAAATTTACGACCCCGGCAAGTTGAGGTACCAACTTACCCATCGAGGCCAACACAACTTTTGACATTTCATCTCCTAGGGTTAGGTTTTTGGATGTGTAGGGTTTTGGAATTCATGAGTAATTTTAAAAAGGCCTCTTGAGCCTCATTGTAATCATTCTGATCAGACAAATGTCTGTAGAAGCCACATCTCTTCTCAGCGATAACTACCACCATTCAAGAAAGTTATTTCTTTTCTGCAGTTTTACAGTTTCAACCTATTTCATTTATTCAATATAAGATATTTTTCACTGGATATCTTTGTTTTTCTCCATATCTCTATGTTTATTGTATTCAATATGTTAATCAATTCGTTCTTCTCCTAAATCCATATCAATGGTATCATAGCGGTCTACTCTTTATTTATTTTTCTTTGTGCATGTCCCCAACAAGATATGGGTACAAGAAGTTTTAACTCGAACCAATAGAGCCTTCGCAAGATCGACTATGCCAAGCTCGACAACAACCCATGGAGGATGAAAAGAAATATGATGGAGCAATAGGTCCTTTTAAAATGTTGCTTGAGGAAGCCCTTGCACGAAAAAGGAATGAAATGATGGAAAAAATTGCATAGATCCTTCGGCGACTTCCCACAAGAGAAGAATCTTCATCAAGCGACCATTCAACCCCCTTCAAGGTATAATTAAATTTTGATATTCCATTATTTGAAGGACTCATCAATGCGGATGCTATAGAGAAATGGTTGAATTTGTTCAAAGGGTATTTTTCTGTCCACAACTTTTTTGATAGGGAAAATATTACTTTTTCACTCCCCAAGGTCGTCCCCCATGTTAAGGACTAGTGGGATACTTACTCTTAGCAAAGGGCCATAGAGGAATTTGCAATATTTTTAGTCTCCCCTACATGGGATTCCTTCCAAGATGCCATTAAATAACAATAATACCTTGTTGGAAGTTACAAGGACCAGTACACCAGATGGACCACCCTGTGTCAGGAAAGGGACCAGACAATACCAAATTTCACCAATATTTTCCATACCCTACGCACCAAATTGGGTATCAAAGAATCTAAGTGACATATGGCACTTAAATATAGTTATTGTTTTCATATATACATTCAAACATAAATGGAGTTTCTAGACATTGAATCATTAGGTACGACTTATATATATGATGTCAAGGTCGAGAAGAAATTTAAGTAGAAGGGGCGAGAGTTTGGATCTACAAACTCCTCACAGCCAAAGTAGGGAAAAGGTGTCCCCAAACAACAAAAAAAGGGATAGAGAAAATATGTCCACTCTCAAGAAAACCAGTCCAAGCCACAACAAAAGAAGGGTAATGAGAATTCAAAGAAGGATAGGGGAAAAAGGTGTGAATACCGTAAAATCCCTTGGCACAACACCGAAGAATTCCAATCTAAGAAGTAACTCATGGCCGATCTGAAGGATTCCAAGTCAGAGGATGATTCTGACTCTGAATCAAATCGATAAGGAGGGAAGCAAATTATTGATGCTGAACCCAGTGCCACTGTCTCTACCACCAAATTCCAGCCAAGAGAACTAGTAGAAACAGAGGAAGGGGAATGCCTCTTTCAATCATAGATGTGGGTAAAGGGGACTCCACTTCATTTCATTTTCAATAGAGGCAGTTAGAAGAACTTGATCTCAACAGAGGTCGTCAGGAGGTTGGACCTCCCAATGACACCACACCCACAACCCTACACCATCATTTGGCTTTGGCAAGGAATATATCTCTGTGTCAACCAACTGTGTTGTTTTCCCTATGGAATCAAGCCTTTAAAAGATGAGGTATTGTGTAATATTTCTTCCCTTGAATTTTGTGATGTTATTTTAGGAAAACCATACTTGTGGAAGCATCATGTTGTGTATGAGTCTAGACCCCACAATACTATTATTACTTTGGGTAGACAATTGTAGAGGATACCAGAGGTAGCGCCACATACCACTATTTATTTAATCTCTGCTAAGCAATGCAGTGAGGTCATTTCACAGACTGAGAAGTTTTTCTTCTTTGTGATTCATGCTCATAGTAAGTAGAAGGTCACCGCCACATTCGTGGCCTCTACACAGAGCCTCTCTTTACAGCAGAAGCAAGTGGACGAGATCATGGAAGATTAGAGAGAAATATTCTCCTCAAACATCGAGGTACCGACGCACTTCCAAGTCAATCATCCAATTGATCTAACCCCCGGTGCACCTCTACCTAATGGACCAGTCTATCATCTCTCATTGATGGAAAATGATGAAATCAAGTGTCAGATTCAAGAACTACTTCAAAAGTGGCACATCAAACCCAACTCCTCCCCTCGTAGAAGCTCGATTGTACTTGATGCAGAAGATCAAATTTTGCTCAAAATTCAAAGTGCTCGGAATCACTTCAAATTGAACAGGAGCGTAGGTATCGTTGTCATGAACCCAACACAACTTGTTTGGGTTCAAATGGACGTCGGATGAGAGAGATATTGCATTCTGTTCAAAACGACCAACAAGCAAAAACAATTGTGCTGACTGTATAGTCCATACAGTCCGTACGGATGCTGACGTGGCAGACCGTATGACACGTGGAAGACAACCGTGTGGACAGTTGGCAGTTGACATGGCAGATATTGGTTGGAAGATGTGGACGAATAGTCTGCTGACACGTGGAATATTTTGTCCAATGGTTTGGTGCCACGTGGCCCAGTCGTGGGTTGCCACTTGGCACCCTCTTATTGGTTAGTTGTATAAAATTTATTTGGAGTCCATTAGACTCGACCCCGTGACCTCCACCTACAAGCAAAGTATTTGCAAAGTCCACCAACCAACGCACCATAACATGTTTCTTATTATATATATGGTGCGAATTATATTTGAGTTTGAATGTTTTAAAATTGGCGCGGGGGTCGGGCTGGGGCTTAGCCCCAGCCTGTGGTTATATTGTTTATGTCATATGGCCACCGGTTTAAAACCTTTGCATGTGCACATTTCAAACTTTAAGCCCCAGTCGTATACATTGCAATGTAACCATGGGAGCGTGCCATGTTTTAACCATAGCCCTTTTTGTATGAGCCCAGTCACATGTGTTTGTGCATAGAACCACTGGCACGCGTCGACCGTTGTCATTTGATTGGACTTGGCCCTTTTATATGCGTGCGAAGTCATGTGGTGGCCATGTGCTCGTGGGCGTTGGCGGTTAATGGCTAGCACATAATCATCCTACAGTTTGTATCAGTTGTGCAGTTGCACCTGGTGCTAGGTTTTTCCACATTTATGCATGTGGGGGCTAGGTTGAGGAGACAAGGGTGCATTTTGGCGATCCAGAGACAACAAGTTTGAAGGGGAACTTCCGGGAAGCCTATCTTCTTCAATTTTTGGCCAAACGAGGTGCCGAAAAATCCCAGCTAGGGGTTTTTGGACGTTTTGAAGCCATTGGAGCCATCTATTTGGAATTTTGAGCATTGTAAAGCATATATTTGAGAAATTTGAGAAAATAATACAAAATATCCATTGGAAGCTGGACTAGGAGATGTAGCCCAAGAGAGGGGTGAACTCCTTTATCATTTGTTGTGTTATGTGTTTTCTGTTCATTGTTTATTGCTGCTATTTATATGCATCTTGAATGAGTAATTTCTATAAAAGCTGTGTTGCAAAATTGACCCATTTTCATTTTAACACATGAGTTAAATCTTGCAAATATTGTCAAGAATACAAGTCTTCTTCATTTTTAGATCAAGTTGGTATTAGAGCATAGGTTTTTGAAGACTTGATTATTTGCAAGTGTTTTGTTTTTTGATGCTCACAAAGTTGAAACTCACAAGAGGATAAGGTCAACTTGTAGAGCCAAGTTCTCATCCTTCAAGGAGGAAGATTATATCATCACCGCAAGTTTCAAGGAGGCATTAACCAAGTATGGCTCATGAAGAGAGTCATGAACATATTCCTGCAGAAGATGAAGATCTCAGAAAGGCTTTCATGGAAATGAGAGAAATGATGAAACTCTTGATGGAAGAAAGGAATACAAGGTTGCAAGGTGAAGGCTCCAACC